>OMPJ01046389.1:12609-25529 GCA_900312935.1 Carapus acus | reverse complement strand
CACCCCCCTTGCAACAGCTCCCACGCGGTCCCCCCCTCACGTCCCATCTGCTCCGTGGTCAGAAGAAGGAAGCAACGCGCTACGTCACTGTCCCATCATGCCGCCGCAGTCTCCCTGGAAGTTGCTGAAGCGTCGCTTTTACATTAGCAGAGTGGTTTGTCTCTTTCTAGTATCGAAAGACCTTCTTTGGCATTTGGGCGGCACGTCTCTCAGAGCACAGTCCCCAAGTGTCCTTCCAAGCCTCGCCAGGGAACGTCCACCACACGAAGGCTGTCCCAAGTCCTCAGACGGAGGAGACATAAGAGCAGTACAGGCTTGGCTACCTTTCTGACTGTTGAGAAGTTCCTCTGCCGCCAATATTTAGTGGCAGATGTTGGAATGACCTTTAGGAACAGTCAAGGACGGGCAAGGACTTCGTGCTCTGCTTTGGCGCTTACAAACTGTTGTACGTCCCTTAAAACAGTTTTCTCAACCTGTGGTTGCATCTTTACCCCCTTCCCCAAACATTTCTTTTCAGGTATTTCTACTCATTCGGGTTTCCCTCATTTTACATTAGTTTTTTCAGCTTGGTGAACTTCTCTTCTGTCTTGGTTCTGTAGTAGTAAAGGGACATTGGCAGGCCCCACATTGACTCCAGGCCGAGGCGTCTTCGGTCAGCAGGACCGAACGATTTGTCGTTTTTGGGAGGGAAACGTTGGGAAGATGCAATACATTTCTTGTGGGCTGTTTTTTTGTGTGTGTGTGTGTTTTTCCTGCTCATGAACTGTAATGTCAGTGGATTGAATAGCGGATTTAGCCTGTAGCAGCTGGCGAAGGCGGCAAGGAGGGTCGACTTTTTTCCCCCTGCTTTGTACGAGATTTTGTTCGAACAATACTGAGCCTGAAGAAGATTTTGTATGTTACACACATGCAGCTTGACCGTTAAGAATGTGTTTTCTGTGTATTTGTCTTTCTTTTGTGACTGCATATTTATATTGTGCCTTTATCCATCCTCTGTACTCCTGCTCTCAAAGGGAAATATGTATGATTTTTGTCAAACACAATATCGCTGTGTTGTTATTTGAAGTGTTACTTTACTTTTTCTTTCTTTTTTCTTTTTTTTTCTACACCCCTCCGTCCCCCATCGGTTGGTCAGCTTTGACATAAATTTGACAGTCATGTCGGCGCTGCACTTGAACGGTCTCCCTCTGTAACACAGTTTGGATCAGTGTTCGTCAAGATGGCCGCCAGTAACTGGATCTCTCATTCTGGAGTGAAGATTCTTTTCATTTCACGACTCCAGTCTTTGAAACGGATTTCTGCTTCGTGCAAGACTCTCCTTTTGAAAAGGAAACGGCAATGAGCGGGTTGCAGTGAAATGCTTAGCATCGCTACAAGACAATCACGATCCCAAGAGGAGGCGGGACGGAGGTACGCGGCGCAATCGGCACTGCCCAGTCTTGTACTACCTAAGTGAGTCGGACGGGGACGATCGGATCTGAATCGACTCTCCTGCAGAATCAAAGTCAGCAAACGACTGTGTTCAAGCTTTACTTTGAACATTACTAGCTTGTGGAATGTGTTTTCTGCATTTTATTTGCATGTCAACAAAAAAAATCATGTTTAAGGACTTTATATATATGCATTAGTTTTTTTTGTCTTGTTTTCATTGCCAAATACCTTTTATTTTGAATATGCTGTGTCTCTTTTTAAGGGGAAAAAAAAAGATATTTCATCTCATTTTCCAAATCCTGTGAGGCTACTTTGGCACATGAGAGGCCGAACGTGATTCTGTCAAGTGAACATTATCATCGTACTCTACGATAATTTAAATGCATTAATCACTATTTCTCCGCAGTAGCTGTTTGGGACTTGGACACTGTTTACAGGCCTGTAATGTTTTCCTGTGTACCCAAGATACTCAATACTCAATGTAAATAAATTTTAAAAAGGTTTCACAAATTCCATATCCACTCATTGCATACAAAGTAGTGTTTATTCTCGAATAATCATAGAAAACACAGTGACTAAAAGTGCATTACTGTAAAACATTTCAATAAATATGTTAGTACTTAGAACTGACAACCATTGGAGTTAACCAATAATTAATACTCATAGTAATACTCTTGGATGCACAACCTACCAATAGCTTTACTTAAAATTCTCAAAATATTGAGAATTTTCTCAAAATGAAAGAAAACATAAATAAAGAAAAATATTGCCTCATGTCACAAACATGTTCAATGAGGAATACCTGGAATATGAATATTATACAATTTTTCTTTTTAAAGATTTTAAAGAATAATAACCCCAGGGGTCATTTTTGACCCCTGGTGTGCACCTAAGGATTAATACTTAATGCAATTTGTCCATATCTGTGTCTCAGTCTTTGACCCTTTTCAAAGCCAACAGTGTGTTTCGACCCCTGGTTCCGATGTGTGACTCTGAAAAAGTGCTGCAGCCTTCACGAAATGAGTCTTAGGAATAAAAATTATCTGCCAGCTTCATCATTCTTTTATGTCGCCGCACTGGTTGGGCTCTGTTTCCCTCTGGTTCTGTTGGGACGGAGACACTGCGGAATCCAACACCGTCCACTTCGTCCGGCAAAGCCACGGCACACATTTGAGTCAACTCCTCCCCGTTGGAGACGTCGGCGCCTGTTCTTGCCTGCCCCTCGTTCGCACCCAGATTAGGGTGGAATAACCAGTAATAAGTTAATTTCAGGAAAAGGCCGAGCACGTAAACCGCAACAATACAGCCACCGGCGATGACGGCGTGCAGGAAAGGGACTCCATCGTAGGGAGGTGAAGTATGCATCCTCCAGCACCAAAGACTGCACAGAAGGACCAAGTCGCCCAGAATGTAGAGATGATAGAACAGAGACTTGTATCTGGTCCGTCCCTCCACCACGCTGAACCAGCTGAAGTACCAGATGAGCCCCACGGTGGCCCGGAAGAGCCGCTCCCCGGCGGGACCGTCCATGAAGTCCGTCTGGGCTCTCCAGGCGAAGAGGGACAAGACGACCCAGGAGACGCTGAGGTGGAGGGGGAAGAAGTAGGGCAGGACGGAGGCGAAGAGGGCGAGAGCAGCCAGGCGAGGGGCGAGGAGGAGCAGGTTCCACAGAAAGAAAACCACCGACGAGCTGATCCGCTGCTTGTTTTTGTCGGGCAGGAAGGAGCGGAGGGCGCGGTGGTACATCACCATACTGCAGGCCATGGCTGAGGCCGAGCCCACGGCCTTCAGCACTAGTGGACGACAAAGAGGAAGAAACCCTTGTAACGATGTTATAATCCTCTAACTTCTCTTTTTAAAACATCAACTAGAGCGTCAGGGGGCAAGACCGTGTCCGGTACCTTTGAATGCATCCATCCGACCCGCCTGCACCATGGTAATGACCATGAGGACCAGCTGGGGGGCGCTCTCCGTGAAGGTCTCTATCAGCCGCAGCAGGCTGAGGTCGTGGCTGAGGAACGCCGTCCTCTCCTTGGGAAGACAGCTGTCCCGAATGAGATGGCAGATGGTGACCTCGAAGACGCCCGCGTGCCTGCATGATGGAGGTGCGAGAGGACAATGGGAAGAAAGAAACAGGAACCTTCGCTCGCCACACAGGAACTGATGTTCTGATAGCAGCGGCAAACTGAAAGTCTGGGTACAATTTCAATGTGAGGAACTTGTGGGGCAAAAGATCGGATTTCTGTTACTTCCTAGCTTAATGCTAGTCAGTTAAATTTTATTTGTATAGCGCCAAATCATTACAGAAGTTATCTCAAGGTGCTTTTCAAGATGGAGCAGGTAGATCTCCTACATGTAAACAGTAAAACTCTACAAGATAAACATAAAGAGACCCAACATTTCCCCCATTAGCAACAGAGGTAAGAAAAACTTCCCCTTTAATAGGAAGAATCCTCAAAAAGAATAGAAAATACCATCCACAGGCTTCTCAGAGCCAACGCTAGAACTAAAAACTATTCAGTGATCCTTACATGTGAATTGTAGGCTGACTAACTTCATTAACTCAGTCCCACATGTTCCTAACTGACCATAATTATCCCCAGACCACCAGACTTTAAACGCTTGAATGAATCTGACTGGAGACCATGATAACCTAACGTCCTAAACCCTTATGTCTATAGGACCCAGAGTCATTTATCACACTCACTTCTTTTTCAAGTGCCTCCTAAGCATTGGGTGTTTCCTGGAATTCTGAGCGTTTCCCGGAAATCTGTAGTAACAACCGACCGACCTAACCCTAGTCCCAACCCTGACTTAACCTCATTTCATTCAGAAGTACAGTAAAATATAGAAAGTCTCCACTAACCTGAGGTAAATCCCAAGCTGGAAGACATGGAGGACTTTGAGCATGGTCACACTCAGGCAGCTCTCCACCTTGGTCACTCTCTCGTAGTTGTCATAGTAGTACCACAGCCAGCTGTAGATCTGCACCAGCAGCGACGAACCCACCAGAAACAACAGCAGCAGACCCAAACCCACATACTCCGCGGCCAGGTAAAAAGACACAACCGCCAGGGCGTCCAGAACAACGTCGGCAAGCAAAAACAACAGGCCCAGGCAGGTCAGCAGGATATCGAGGCGGGAGTACTGAGAAACACCCTGCATTGTTTTTGTCAAACTCAAGTCCAAAAAGTGTTTCTTAACTTCCCCGGCTGTCGCCTCCAGCTTCATTGCCAACAGCTGTTTGCTCCCATGGGTTTTTAAAGTGTGTGTGTTTGAACTGAAAGCGCTCACTCAAGGTTCAAACGCTTGAAATGTGGCCACGCCCCCCTCAGCAACGCGCCTCTTCCTCTACTGGGTTGCTGGTGGTGTCTTAAGGAAGCAGAGACACACTTCTTTTCACAGTCACGCGCCAAGCGTTGTCACCGCGACGTGAGCACAGCTGAGCGTCTGCGGTGTGTGTTCTGACGTTAGCGTGACGGGAGAAAAAAAGAACCTGGTGTGACACGGCGGAATTCTTATCTGTTTAATAAAGAGGTGGCACTGTGGTGGATGAGGTCAGAGGTCGACAATCAATCAATCGAAGGGCCTTCACCCCTACTTTGTCCACGCCGGGCGATAATATGCGCGTGTCAAAGGTTGCGCTAGCGTGTCGATGCACATTGTGGACATAATACTGACAATCAACAGGTGCTACTGCTCAGCAATCAGGACACACACACCTGTGGAAGGTGTAAACCTTAACAACGCAGCTCAGACAACTGGTACAACTACACAATTGTCCAAAATAATGGACAATCTGGATACTTTCCACAGTACAAACAATGTACATTCAATTATTTCTAAAAGCAGTACACAAACGTCAGCAGCTGAATTCGGCAACTACCTTTTCAAACATATTATTCACAACTCTGTAACACAACACGTATATTTGCTGTAAAATACAACAATCAAGCAATCGCAGGTGATCAGAAAGAGACATGAAAGTCTTCTGATAAGAGGTGGTCTGGCAACATGGCTAGGGAGACGTCCGCGTCCTCGGCAAGCTGGTGGACATCGAGCTACATTGATGTCTTATCAAGGCTCCGTTTCTGGCAAGTTTGTCAGTGTAGAAAAGCGAAGTGTTCACAAAATGTACAAAAATACATTTTTTGACATCTCGTGGTCAAATTTAAGAATATATAAAAAGAATCTATTCTGTATAAAATCTAACATATCAGCAGCTGGACTCTACCGTGGGACAATTAAGAGGGTTAATTGTCGCAAATACAGTTTTCTGTCTTTTTCTACCTTTTTTTTGTAGTTGAGCATAAATCAACGAAACGCAAACATCAAGAATTAGTGCATGTTTGGCTTTGGCTCTGATGCAAAGCCTCCGATCCCTCAGACGCCATTTTGTCCAGTTTCTGTGCAGAGTAAAAATGAGCGGCGTGGCAAGCCATCCTCCTGTTGAGGAGGTGGGAGGACAGGTCGCCATCTTGGATGGACACGCTTTTGAAACAGACCTCTGAGTCGGGCATGTCGTCGGGCACCCCCACGTCCCTCAGCCGGGGCCTCCATAGCTTGGGGTGGAAGCAGCAGTAGTAGAGGGTTTTGAACATCAACCCCAAGAGGCAGGTGAGAGGCAGGGCCACGATCAGGGCCAGGGCGTAGGGCTGGGACAGGGACGGGTCCCTGTAGTTCCACCAGGTGGCCAGCAGGATCAGCCCGTCGGCGGCCATGAAGGTGTGGTAGATGACGCTCCGGCCTCGGGTGCGGCCCTCGGCCACGTTGAACCAGCTGACGTACCAGATGAGGCCCACGGTGGCCCTGTAGAGCCACTCCCCCGCCTGGCTGTCCATGAAGCTGGTGCCCTGCAGCCACGCCCACAACACGAAGACGGGCCACAGCAGCACGAAGTGGGCGGCGATGCACTCGGGGAGGACCGAGGCGAAGAGGGCCAGGGTGGCCACGCGGGGCGCGATCAGCAGCAGGTTCCACAAGAAGTAGACGCAGGAGGAACCCCAGCCCTGCTTGGCTTTGTCCGGGAGGAAGGAGCGCAGGGAGCGGTGGTAGTCCACCACCATCCAGGCGATGGAGGTCGTGGACGCCACCACGCTCACAACTGCAAAAACAGGAAGTTGCACGGTTAGCGTGACGGCTAATGGGAACCTAGCGCAGGGTTGGGGAGGGTCTACAACAGGGGTGTCAAGGGGCCAGATGTCAATAGCAACCATTAAGGAGGTATACTGTAATTTAATATAAAATCTAACTAATCAATTATAAATATCTAATATCAACATTTTTTTACTTGTTCAATTTACAAATACTCCATCTGCATAGATGTTAAAATATGTCAGGTCAGGATTAGGGTTAGGGTTTGCTAATGCTATATCCTCCTGAGTCCAAGAGGAAAAAAGGTTTGTGATTTTTTTTACACTACACAAGACTTTTGGGTGAGAAATCATAAGTACGATAAAAAAATGTCAAAACTTTTTTTTTTTTTTTTATGGTATGTCCTTTGGAGAGTACATACGGACTCTGTTATGGCAAATATGACCATATAAAGACATTTAGAGTTGTTCATTTACCTCTGAACTCTGACCACCTTTAGGGTTGTACATTTACAACTGAACTCTTTTGAACTTGTTTTTTTTGGGGCTAGGAATATCAACCCTAACCATAGTCCGAACCCTAACCTGAGGCCAACAGGAGTCAACACAATGCCATGTATGGCTTTAGAGATAAGGACCAAAAACAGATGTCCACTGCAGGGGACAGAAATTAATTGCTGGGTCTCGGGTGGATATTAAACTTGCAAATTTTCCATTTGCATAGATGTTAAAATATGTAAGGTGAGGGTTAGGGTTTGCTATTATTATATCGCAGATCCTTGTATTGTAACAGGAAAAGAAACATGAATTAATCAACAATCATCGATTGACAATCAAACAAGAAGTCAACAACCTGGTTCCCTCACTTGGGACGCGATGGTATTTCTTAAGAAACTAATATTCTAAAGTGTGTATCTGGTAAGGGCACAGCTGGTATCACTTTACAAGCAACATGACCCAGGTGCATTGTGGGAAATGTAGTTTATGGCTTAATGCACATTTTAATGGAGGAGAGACAATCACTCAAGCACTCTCGGGCCACATTTGGTCCTGTTCATGCGACACGATATCATACGTCGTCAAGCTAGATACTCACACTGCACCGTCCGGGCCTTGTTGGTCCTCAGCATGACGTAGATCATGAGGGTGAGCTGAGGAGCGCTTTCGCAGAAGGTCTCGATGAGCCGCAGCATGCTGAGGTCGTGGGTCAGGTACACGGCGTATTCGGACCCTTGCTCTTTCCTCCACCACACCCGGAAGCCTTGGCGGATGGCCGAGATGTGCCTGCAAGAAGGAGGTGGCGCCAGTTTTAGGACAAAAAGACAAAATTGGGACACAAGTCAGTTGGACATCATGCATAAATGTTGACCAACCTAGTTTCAGGGATGTGTTCTGACAACATGTCCTCTGGTTTTGTTTCGTGTCTCAGTCATAGTCATGCTGTAGTTTTTTCCACAATGGTGACTTTTTTTACTCTGTCTCTCCATTGTTTTATATTGGGAGGTTATGGTTTCAACCAAGAAGTTGTGATAGTTTTGTTTGCTATTAGGAGCAAGACTCTCAGCAAATAGATGACTTCACTGTCCCTCAGATCATCATGCATTGAAACAAGTGTATATATGGATGGATCAGGCTTTGGATTAATGGTTTTGCTTCTTAAACTGACCTGGGATATTTACATTTACTTGTAACAGCACCTGCGCACCAACTTTATAGTCTCTATGCAAATCAGCTATTATTATTATGTTATTATTCATGCTTGCCTGACCTCAATTTAGGGAAGTAAACACAAAGGCATAGGGAATGTATATTATTGAGCATAGTAGCATGACAACACATGGAGGATGATAAAAACCTGCAGAAGAAGCCCAGTTGCAGCACATGCAGCAGGCAGGAGAGTTTGACTCTGTCCCCGAACAGCACCGGGCTGGAGCCGCTCTGGTCGCAGAAGCCCGGCAGCTCCCGGTCGTACTGGAACCAGAACCAGCTGAACATCTGGACCACCACGGAGGACAGAACCATGAGGCCGACCATGACCGCGAACCAGGGCAGGTCCCCGCGGCAGTAGAACTCCGTGGCCACCCATACGTCCGAGCCCCAGTCTAGGAGAAAGGTACACACTCCGATCACGGAGAAGACAAAGTCCAGCAGGGAGTATCGAAACAAAGCCGGCTGCTCCATGGCCGACCCGACCCGGACCTGTTGCTGTTATGCTAATATTTGGCTAATGGCGCGGACCGCTTTGTGCCACCCGCCGTGCATCTTAACTTTCTTCAACCCATTACCGGAGGCCTTGCGGTGGCATTTCTTCATTTCACGCCCCTTTTAGTAAAGAAAAACATTAAATATTCACAGGAGACTGGGTCTAGGCGGTGCAACGTGGAATAACGGGTTTCAGTGTGTTCACAAAGTTGGTGGCCCCGCCCACTAACGGAGCGGTAGGAAAGAAACCACTGACTGGACTTTACGGAATGGACGATGCTTCACATTTGTAAATAGACTGACAAATAAATCGGCCCGCTCTTTTGTCAGTGAAAAGACTATTTAATGTTGGCTATAACAAAGGAGTGGCTCACTTTTTCTACTATTTTCCCCTCTATTCGGAAGTATGTCAGGCTGTGGGGGTTCGGATTTCAGAGGAATTCTAGGCATGATAGCACAGTCCAAGTAATAATAATTGACCTATATCATGATAGGGGCACCGAATAGGCGCTGTCCTATTTTTGAAATTAGCTCATGCTCATTGTTTAAATTTAATGTTGGGAACAATGGCAGGCAGCATAACCCACAAAAGGACAGATAGATAGATACAGTAGATAGATAGTTAGACAGACAGACAGACAGACAGACAGACAGACAGACAGATAGATAGATAGATAGATAGATAGATAGAGCCACGCCCCTTTGGCTCGCGCACAGTGAAAAAAAAGGCACGTTGTGCGCGTGCGCGTGCTCCTCCGCCTCTGCTCCCTTTCAATCTCACGCTTGCACACACACCGCCGAAATGTCGAGGGTGTACATCGGCAGGCTGAGCTACCGAGCCCGAGAAAAGGACGTCGAGAGGTTCTTCAAAGGTTACGGGAAGATTCTGGAAGTCGACCTGAAAAACGGGTACGCTTTAAACCACCGGCAGGGCTGGCGAAACGTCTACTTTAGGCCGCACGCCGTAACACTGCGTCCGGGCCCACCGCGCCGCCTCGGGCCTAGCATGCTTATGCTAGCCAGTCTACGAAAGCCTGGCTTTTAACGTCGTCGGCGTCAAAAAACCTGGTTGTAAGCACGCATTAGGATTTTATTTTCACAGAAGACGTCTTCATGGCGTCTGAATAAAAGTGCCTCCGGCACGTTTTAACATATTTTAAGCACATCTGGCGAGCGATAGACGTGGCAATGTCATGTTCCATTGTGTCTCTCGCCGCCTGAAACACTAACTTTCGATCTGAGCTTCACCAGGACAGAACAAATACCAGATTGCACCATTAATTCACATTTGCAATGCGTGAATATAATTGGTGTTGCACAGGCACAATTATGAATCACACCCTGGTGTACAAAGTGTTCGTTCTGCCCGCCAGTTAGCCGACATAAACGGAACAAATGCGATAAGTTCCTTATGACGTCATAGTTAACCATTCATATCCATCATAAGTGCGCCTCAGTCAGCACACAATTAAGCCAGATCGGGATATGGAGCTGAACCAAACACTAATTTATGCAGATTGATAAAATGTATCTTTAGTCAGGGTCATATTACCAATTGTAATGGAGGCTGCACTTATTTCATGCTTTTGTTGACATTGTTTTCATCTGCTGCCCATCACCGATGTGTTCTCTCCTCCTGCCCAGGTATGGATTCGTTGAATTCGATGACCCCCGCGATGCGGACGATGCCGTGTACGACCTGAACGGCAAGGAGTTGTGTGGCGAGAGAGTTATTGTGGAGCACACGAAGGGACCTCGCCGAGATGGAGGCTACGGTGGCGGACGGAGTAGGTCCCCTTTGACATCCTCATCCTCATAATTTGATCATTAATGAGGGCTTTCAATCCTTACAGAGAAATCACTTGCATAGATTGTTAAAGCTCAAATTAAGATCTCGTCCTTGGTGGCTGATGTGCATTCAAATCAGAATCGGGCACAGAAAAAAAAATTGCGCCGAAGACCCTGCGACTCTCAGGGTTCTTGAGGTTGTATTGGTCGGTTTGTGTCACGAACCAGACCGATCGTACAGTCTCGAGGCTAAATGTGATGTCTGCATATTTTTAGCAACAGTGTCACATTGTTAGGGGACCAAAAAAAAAAACTTTGTGTACACCAGAGCCACCAATGACTTTACCAATATTTATATTGTAGAGAACCAAAGAATGTGGTTAGGTGGGAATATGTGCTGGGGAAATGGCTTACTATAAAATAATGTGTTTTTTAATTTGAATTCTGTACAAAAAAATTGACTGCTAAATATCATGTAATCTGCTGCTGTCTTATTCAATTTTATTTTACATATTGATGTCAATTTAAAGGTAAAGATTTAACAAAGAACCTCAATGTTTTAATTGAAAGAGTCCTTTGCTGACTGCCTGCCCCTATTGCTGGCCATGGTGTCCCCCCTTTCCAAGAGTGTGGTTTGACCATTCTGGGCCCCTGGGCAGACCAAAAAAGGGAGCCATTGTGAATGAAGACCGCTTTTCCCATTAGGCCCAGGCCGGGTGGTGAGGATGCCATGGGTTAGGAAAAGATGTGGGTTCAGCTCTCATAGGTGCCTGAAAACCAAAACATGTTTTATAACAGTGAAATGTCTTTTTAATTTTTTTTTTTTTGTTCTGTTGTTTTTTTAAAAATCAACGTTGACGTAGATATTAGCCGTAGTTCACGGCAAGTACTACCTCGGTCAGTTTTTTTTTTTTTTTTTTTTTTTTTTCGTCTATACTTTAAAAATTGCTAACTTAAGTTATTCATTTAAACAGAGAGCCTTCATCAGCTTTTAGGAGAGATGTTAGGATTAAACGTCTGTTTTATTTCTGATTTCCCTCTTCATCTGTGCTTTTGTTTGCTTTCCCAAATTTTTAATATTTTACCTTAGTGCGTAGCTTGGAGTTTTAATTATTTTGGAGCTGCCCGATCGTTTGTGGTCCTCATTGTCCTTGGTCTTTCCTTGTTACCCCAAAAGGTGGCGGTGGGTATGGACGCTGGGGAAGAGACCGCTATGGCCCGCCTATAAGAACAGACTATCGACTCATTGTTGAGAACCTTTCCAGCCGCTGCAGCTGGCAGGACCTGAAGGTATTGCTGCGGTTCTTCTTATGGAACCTTAAATAAAACCTCATGGGGCTTCCACGCATCTTCACAACATGGGACGAGTACTTGAAATGTGCCTCAGGTTTTCGTGTTTAACCCTTCCAGGACTACATGAGGCAGGCAGGAGAGGTGACTTACGCCGACACCCACAAGGGCCGCAAGAACGAGGGGGTGATCGAGTTCAGGCTCTACTCAGACATGAAGCGGGCCCTGGAGAAGCTGGACGGCACAGAGGTGAACGGCAGGAAGATCCGGCTCATCGAGGACCGACCTGGCGCCCGGCGCCGCCGCTCTTACTCCCGCAGCCGTTCCAGGTGAGACGCGAACCGCGCATTTATCGGCGCAGGCTTGTGCGATTAGCTTAACCGCTACTGACGAGTGCGTCTCCATTACAGGTCTCGCTCGAGGAGCCGCAGGTCCCGCAAGAGCCGCAGTCGCAGTGAGAGCAGCAGCCGTAGCCGCTCTCGCTCCAGGTGAGACAAACATAATGGTCGCACCAAGAATTCTGGATATTTGTCGTTTATTTTGAAACTAAAATGATTGTTTTTTCTCGCCTATAGGGCAGCTTCTCATTCTCGTAGCCCGTCCCATAGCAAAAAGAACAAGCCCAAGAGCAAGAAGGAGGAAGAGGAGCGCAGCAACGGCAACTCCAAGGGCAAAGATGGCCGTAGCCGCAGCAGGAGTCGCAGCAAAAAGAACAAGAAAGACGGAAAGAAGGGGAAGAGGGACTCCAGGTCCAGATCCCACTCCCGCTCCAGATCTCGCTCTAGGTCGCCCATGAAGGACCGGTCCAGGAAATCCACCTCCAAGGGCCTGGATCCGCCCAAGAGCGACGAGGAGGGCGGAGACGCGGAGAGAGGCTCCCGCTCGCGCTCCCGCTCCCCCGTAGAGTCAAAGCCCAGGGCCAGGTCTAAGTCCAAGTCCAAGTCCCGCTCCCCCACCCCCGAGGCAGCCCGCTCCCGCTCCCCATCCGTCTCCCGCTCAAAGTCCAGATCCCCATCTCGCTCCCGCTCCCCGTCTCGTTCCCGCTCCCGCTCCAGGTCCTAATCTGCGGCGGGACTGTCCCGACGAGCCCGTTGTCCCAGTGTCTCGCCCCGTCCG
>OMPJ01046386.1:19662-42036 GCA_900312935.1 Carapus acus | reverse complement strand
GATTGCATCAATACACAAAGTAACAGGCAAGTTCCAGCTACGAGTCCAAGGGGAGGCTATACCATCAATTGAGGAAAATCCAATCAAGTGTCTCGGGAAATGGTATGACTCATCCCTCAATGACAGAAGCAGTGTCTCCGCCACAGAGAAGCAGGCTGAGGAGTGGCTAAAGAAGATCGAGAGCTCGGGCCTACCAGGCAAGTTCAAAGCCTGGCTCTTTCAGCATGGACTGCTGCCAAGACTCCTATGGGTACTGACGATTTACGAAGTGGTAATGACGACAGTGGAGGGAATCGAGAGGAGAGTAAACAAGCACCTCCGCAGATGGCTCCGCGTTCCACCAAGCTTCACATCAGTAGGGCTATACATCAGGTCCGGTCAGTTACAACTACCCCTGTGTGGTCGAAGAGTTCAAGGTGGCAAAGTGTCGGGCCTTAATGATGTATAGAGACTCAACTGACGAGAAAGTCTGGGGCACAGGTGTCACTACAAGATCCGGACGAAAGTGGGCAGCAGACACTTCAGCTGTGCAGGCATAAAACGCGCGCTGAAGCTGAAAGACATCATCGGGAACCCGTGCTTGGGGCGGCAGGGTTTTGGCTCCACCCACTTTCAGCAGTGGGGGAAAGCAGATCCCAGGCAGAGGAGGGACATGATCCAAGCTGAGGTCCGGCAGCTCGAGGAGGAAGGAAGGAGGGCTAGGGCTGTGGAACTTGGATCACAAGGAACCTGGACAAAGTGGGACCTACCAAAGCGGAAGATCACCTGGCCTGAACTCTGGAGACTGGAGCCTTTCCGCATCTCTTTCCTGCTCCGTTCAGTGTACGACACTCTTCCAACACCAACAAACCTGCACAGGTGGGGAATGAGGGAAGACCCACTGTGCAGGCTGTGTGGAAAGAGAGGAACAATGGCTGGGTGCAAGACCGCTCTAAGCCAGGGTAGATACCGCTGGCGCCACGACACGGTTCTCCGAACACTGGCCGACATCTTGGAGCAGGAGAGACGGTCCAGCACCAGGTCCATGTGAGACCGATACCATCTATTCAGTTCATCAGGGCGGGGGAAAGACCATCAGCCTCCAAGAAGACCAAGAAGGGCCTCCTGCAGACAGCACCATCATGGGAGATGAGGGTGGACCTGGGGAAGAAATTACTTTTTCCCCAGGTCGTCCAAACCTCTCTGAGGCCCGACATTGTCATCTGGTCTGAGGAAGCCAAGAAGATCATCCTGATTGAACTGACGGTCCCTTGGGAAGATGGATGTGTCGAAGCCTCAGAGAGGAAAATGACAAAGTACCAAGACTTGATCAGGCCTGGCTATTCCCGGTGGAGATTGGGTGCAGGGGTTTCCCTGCACAATCCGTGTGGAAGACACTCACGGCACTGGGGGTGGCAGGAAGAGAGAGGAAGACAGCTGTCCGTAGGTTGGGGGAGGCAGCAGAGAGAGCCTCTTGCTGGGTTTGGAGTAAGAGGGAGGTGTTAAGCTGGGGGCCAGGAGAAGATGGGCAGTGACTGGTCATCACTGCTGACCCGCAAACTGGAGGCGTTGTGGTTAAGGGTTGAAACGCCCAATGACAGTTGGACGCCACCTGATGACATCTCCTCCTGGCTGAAAGCTGCAGTCATATCTTAAGTGACTGAAGGTGACAGCAGTTGGTTGTATTTCATAAGGCACCAAAGTAAATTCCTCATATATACAACAACGTACTGGGTCACAAAACCACATTCTGTCTCAAAATTTGCCTCTTATTGCAATGAGATAATTAGGACTCCTATGCACTGTGTTGCTTCTTGTGTTTGTGCTACTCTTGAATTGTAAAATGTATGCCAATTATGTTGTACCAAATAAAGCTAATTTTGTAGCACTTATTAACATTACGTGAGTTAATCACATTTCACTGAGTCCACTGAGTTTCACTGAGAAATCCAGGGTGCGTCCCCCTGAAAGTTGCCATTGAGTCAAATATGTAAGTAAGAGTGAGAAATAAATAAACTTTAGAAATAAATAGCTCCAGAGGTATCTCTATGACAATGTAGCTCATCCTTCTAAGACTGCATGTGGAGCTTATACAATGGAATGCTCTTTCATGGTAGAGGTGCAACAGACATAACTTACTGGTCCAAGAAGTCTTTGTCCACAATGGCAGAGATATCCAACAAGGGGTTTCCCATACCAAATAGAGAATTAGGGCTGAAAAGTAAAAAAAAAAAAAAAAAAATTAGAATTCACAACTTCTTTGAAAGTTTACTTTCACGATATCCTCCTTGCAAGTAGTACTGTAGCACTAGCTGTTCTATACAACAGGCACTACTGCTAAAACTACAAGCGTTATCAATTAAAAGTTAAGTTAGGTACTACATAGCAACTCATTACCATTCTCTCTCTTATTACCAATCATTACCAGAGGTATTACAACTGCTGAACGTACAACTGCGAATGCCATGAAAAGGATCGGAACTATCATATGTGCTACAAGATGTAATACAAGAACTACTGATAATACAATAGATTAGGTGGTCAGTTAGGCACTTGATTTGATTTGATTCACTAATGCCGCAAATCTAAAGCCCTAGCTCTCTCTCTCTCTGTACAGTATATATATACAGGGTCGGGCTGGGCAAAATATCTATTTAATCAATTTATCGAATTTGTAGCTAAAAACGATTTTTATTTTGCAAATTCAAGTTTTTCAACATTTCTCGCATTCCGTTTCTTGTGGGTTTCCGTAATGTGAGCGCAATGTGAGCCCGCCCCCTCCCATGCGCAACACAATCACAAACAACATGGCAGCGGCAGCATGTAAGCAAGAGCTACTTCCAAAGAAAGACACAACTAATTCAATCATTTGGAACTGGTTCGGTTTTGATGCATCGGACAAACAACAGATGAAGCTTCGCTGTAAAATATGTTCAAAGGCTGTTGCTACCGGAAGCAGCAGTACAACTAATCTGTTCCAGCTCGTGAAGAATAAACATTCCGGAGAATGGGAGAAGGGTACCCAGCTACGAAACGAAGACGGCAGCTCTAGCACAACGGCTAAAAAGCAAATGACACTTCCTGAGAGCTTTACAAACTGTGTGCCTTATGAAAAGAGTGGAGCGCATTGGAAAGCGATTACAGATTATCACGTCTTATATTGCCACAGACATGTTGCCAGTTTATTCTGTTGAAAAGCGAGGCTTTTATCACTTGTTGAAAATTTTAGATGCAAGGTACCTTGTACCCAGTCGCGAGTAGTTTCGCCAACATAGCGCTGCCTCACCTGTACATCGCCACTCGGCAAGAGATCCGCGCTAAGGTATCTGTTCCTTATCAGATCATTTCAGATACTGTGAAGTTGCTGTTGCACTTTTGAAAACTTAAACCTGAGTAAAAGCTTCATTTACTTCTTATTTTGGATTGTTTATATGCATTTTTACTCTGAGGACAACCACAGCAATTAAGTTGCACTTTGACAATATGTCAGATGACTGCAGTTGTTTTAAGTGCATTGAAAAAAAATCGAATCTAAAATCAAATTTTTCTTTAAAAAATAAAAGATTTTTTTTTTTTTTGAGGCCAAATCGCCCAGCCCTAGCCCTAATACAGGGTGGGGCAAAAGTAGGGTTACAGTTAACCCTTAGACATTTTACCTTTATTGGAAATTTAGACAGTTATTTACATTTATTTACACGCATAATATCTATATATTAGACACTTCTTCATATCTATCCAAAACACTCTGACACACAGTACAACACAGATTCCAATCTCCATCAATTTTGGTGAATGCATCTGAAATGTAATCTTTCAATTCATTCACTGTTTCTCTCATAAAACTTGCTCTTGACTACACCCCAAAAAGAGAAATCCATTGGTGTCCAGTCAGGTGAAAGTGGTGACTGTTCAATGCTGCCCTGCCTTCAAAATCAATGCTGCGGAAAGGCTTGATAGAGATGCTCTCTTACTGTCCGCACATAATGTGGAGCATGTTTTATGGCATGGATACATAGCATAGAATCGTATCAGTATACAAGTTATATCCAAAACGTGATTGTGAAGGTGAAAGATAATGAAGCAACTGTAACCCTACTTTTAGCCCACCGTGTATATACATCCGGAAAGTATTCATACTACTTCACTTTTTCAATATTTTGTTATGTTGCAGCCTTATTCCAAAATGGATTAAATTCCTTTTTTCAAATTTATTAGAAAGTCTTGGTGGTGGTTCTTAACCTGGGTTCGGTCGAACCCCAGGTGTTTGATGACAAAGTGTCGGGGGTCGGCGGAGCGTGTCGCAGCCATATTGCCCCCCTCCCGTCGACAACTTTTCGGTCGAGGTCAAGAACCACTGAGCTACTGTTGGGGTTAGAACACCCCAGATTCGGAGGAATCAGACCACAGACAAAGTATTACCTTTTGGTACTTGCAAGGGAAGACCAGTTGGTGAGCACGAAAGGTCTCTGTCCAACTGTCTTCAACTTGCTCGCCTCTGCTTAGCTCTTTTATTCAGGAAAGTACAGACTTTAATCACACATCTGCTGACCACAAACAATACATTTGTTTACCGCAGTAGATACAGTGGCTGAATACAATGGATACAGGCTGATCACATCAGATACATCTGTTGACCACAAACAATACATTTGTTTACCGCAGTAGATACAGTGGCTGAATACAATGGATACAGGCTGATCACATCAGATACATCTGCTGACCACAAACAATCGTTGGCTGATACCGTCACAAGTTGTTATCAGGAAGTAAAGAATTCCTCACACACAAGGTACAGAATGCTTTCTTTTGAGTTCCAAGAGTAGTACAGGTAAGTTGATTAAATTGCGTGATTGTGCAGCAAATGAATACATATGAGAAGAAGCTTATTCCAACAACTCCAACAGCAGGACTCCTGGAAGTTCTACACCAGGGGTCGGAAAGTGTTGGGAGAGCGTCTTTCACCCCTACGCGAATTCCTTTGTCACTTTATCAGAAGGAGGAAAAGTGACTGTCAGGGTCAAACCCCGATCAATAAAGAACGACACAACAGGCGGTGTTTCTTTGCTCACGAGGAGAGAACGCACGAGGCGGACAAACGAGAGCGTTTCAGGCAAACATTCAGTTCACAGTCCGTTCCCAAGGCCCTCTGAGTGCTAAGTGCGTCCTCCCTCATTTTATTGTTAGAGTGTCTGGAACCTTCAGTTCTAGAGCATCGTTACTCAAGAGACATCTGGTACCCATCCAGGTGTGGTGGTGGTTTGTATGGTTAAACAAGGCGATGTGTGCGTAAAGGATTTCTTTCAATGATTAAGTTTCTCACACTATATAACAATCGTGGAAAATCACTCAATAAAATGGATAAGAAATAGAACTTTTCCAGCGAGGTGCAAACGATTGGTGGATATGCTTGACAAACTTCAACAGGCCTCCTATCTATGCTTTCCTGGGTTTGTTATTTTAAAGTGTGAAAGGGGCGTGAAAGTGTGAAAGTGCGATGAGTTTCCCAGGGGGCAATCTAATCTCACTCAATTGCCTTCCACCATTTGTATTCTTTGTTCCTTTGCTGTACCACAAACGACATGGTTAAACGAGAACAAGTAATCCTTTAAAACCTTTGGTTCACAAGCCACATATGACTGTTTCAGACTTACACTGTGGCTCTTTGCAGCTTGAGAAAATATGTCAATGAATAATGAACACAGTCTTGCGTAAAGATGAAATTGAAACTGACTTCATACGACCTGTAGCCTGGGTCAGCCCGATGTTTCCCTCCTTTAGAAGGGAGTGTGTCCTTGCCATTGTTGCAAAGTGCTTATCAAGGGGGTAAATGCTGGGTGTCTGTATGTAAATGTTATGATATGGCGCCACACAAATAGAATTGAATAGAATTGAATTGAATTGAAATGAATTCAATTGAACTGAATTGGCACAGCCCCTGAAATTGGCACTGCCCCATGACCAGAAGTCCATGTCCTCTTTCCCCTGTCCTCTCCCCTGCAGGTTACTTCGCCTGTCCTTTGAGCATGTGACCTGCGTGCTGCCACCCCCCTACACCCTCCCACTTGCTTGCAACAGATTGCCACAGATAAAATGACATGAAAATGACATACAATTTATTTTCGCTTCTTTGGGAGCTTTGTACTTGATTACAAAGTCAAGTGCTCGGCCAGTGAGTCTCAATAATCCAAGGCGCTAAACAAATCAAGCCAGGTAGGAAAAGCACAGAGACAAGAGCTGCCAGTCATTGGTGAGATTGCATGGGACTCAGGGGGGTGCTGAGGAGCGAAGGAGCCTCAGACTTTGATCTTGGAGACAGAGGGCTCGTTCAGACCTGCGGGGGGATTGGCATGCTGTCCACAGGAGCTGCTCAGCCAGGCACCGAGGCGCAGCCTAGGCTTTGTCTCGATCAAGGACACTGACACCTCCAGAGCTGCACCGTCTGGGATCTGCCTGGGATCTCACACGGGACCGGAAGAAGGTGACTTTCAAAACAGAAGATATCGAGGCTGTGGCTGAGTTAAATCCGTCCCGAGTCACCGATGCTCCACAGCAGCAGGAAGGCCAGAGAGAGGAGGGCCGTCCCCAGAAGGTCGGCCAGAGCTGTGAGGTAGGGGATGGAGTAGCTGTCCGGGTCTCTGCCTCTCCGCCACAGACAGTGGACCATGAGATCTGCGATACACAGCAGCGAGAGGACCTGTGGGGAGGAGAGCACAGCTGCTGCACACCAGCGTCTGAGCAGGGGAAGACGAGCGGCCCGACTCACCTGTATTAGCGAAGCAGACAAGAAAATGGCGGTGAAGATGGGGCTGGGAAGACTGTGTCCACCCTTCATCAGGTGAATGATGACCAAGAAGACGAGTTGGCCAGGGATGACGAGAAGAATCAGAATCTGGGCGGATCGATGGTTTGCTCCTGAGGGGGAGAACTCAGTTAGGGAGGCTGCTGAGGACGGCCGTCAGCAGGCGGCGCTGTGGCTGTACCTGAGCCCCAAAAGACTTTGCAGGGGTTGCAGCAGCGCTTGCGATCCTCCGGAACCTCTCCGATGGGGAATTTCATGTGCAGATCGGTGGAAATGCGGCTGGACTGTATAGAGACGAGGTTTCCTCCGATACCTGCGGCACCAAAGCACACGGGATCCGTTTGGACCACATTGGATATTTGAATCTGTAGCTCAGCATGGTGACAAATAGTAAATGAGCGGAGAGCGACTCACCGTTAATGACAGGGGCGTAGACGACAATTCCTGTCAAGTTTGGATCTGACACAGTTTTGTCCAGAATCAGCCCACCAATGCTAAAACAGAGAAAAAAAAGAACTCTTACTCTGAATACTTGAGGTACCACCTTTAGCTTCAGCACTTTCCAGGATGAGCAAGTTCAATTAAACGCCTCAATATGAGATCAGTCAGAGCCGACAGGCTGAGGGGCTAATTTCCACCCAAGTGGCTCTTGCATGGATGGCAGCAGCTGCCGGTCTGGACCAACCTGCTGATTATCATGGCTGTGATGATGGGCTCCCACCCTGTGCGGAGCAGGACGCGGCTAGCCGGGTGTTTGGAAGACACCACAATCCAAAGAGGGATCAAAGACAAGAGAAGCAAGTCCACCAGGTACAACACGTATGGATACATATCTGCAAGAGAAAGACGTCAGTGACGTAGCCATGGAGCCGCAAAGGTGTGGAAGGAACCTACTGTAGAAGTAAAGAGTAGAGAGAGGAATGGAGGTTCACAGCTTTAGCAAATTGCCTGTGAATGTTAAGTTTGGTTTATTGAGTATTTCTTAGTGTGTCCTAGCAAAGGTATGCTATAATCAGCTGTTCATTCCACAAGGCCCACTGTCCAATAGAGGCAGCAAAGCAGAGAAGTGAAGAGCATCTGTCGGATTTCACCGCATTCACCTATGAATGTGAAGAACCACTGGCTGGAACAGGCCAACAAGGCCAAGGTGATGAGGTCCCCAAAGCTGGCTGCCATGGGCGTGGCCACGTTGTCAGGGTTCAGTCCCAACCTCTTGGCGCCCATGATCACACCCACCATGATGACACCTGGAGGAGAGGATGAGAGAATCGAGCTCAGACTGTCTTTGTGTCTGTCACAAACATCTTGACCTCTTACCTTGTAGCAATGATGCCATGAAAGCGGTACAAACACTGGTGGAACACAAAAGGATGGCGTGATTCAAAGGCATCTGTCCCTCGACCATCCAGCCCAACAGCGCAGCCAGCAGGGCGGCGAGCAGACCCAGCACGGTGGCCTGCAGCTGGGCACAACAGAGATGGCAGCATCAAGAGCCGTGAATCATCACTGACCGCCTGACTGTGGGCACACGGTGGTGACGAGGAACCCTGCACACCTGCTTGAGGGCCAGATTCCCAATGATCAGCCTCCATTTTTCCGAGGGACCTTCGATTCTCCCTGCGTTCACCTGGCAAGGAGAGGACAGTGTTGAGAGTGTGCGGCTCAACAGAACCAAACCTCCACGTCTGGGGTGCAGAAACAGCAGCTCAGAGATGGAGCAGACCGTTGCTACAGACCGCAGAAGGTGGAGCTGAAGCTTTCAGCAGAGTGCCGACGCAGAAACTCCGCGTATAAATCCTCAAAGTAAGCAAGGCTGGTGGAGTCCATTATTCCTCTGAGGATGTTGGAGTGTGTGCCGGCCCACCGCTGTGGTCTTCACAGGTCGGTGTGGAGTTTCACAAGAGAGCAGAAAATTCATAATGCAAGAGCGCCAAACCTTTATTCTGAGAAAGAGGCCATGGTCATGGCTCCGGTGTATTCCCGACTAAGCTGCTGACGTGCGGGAGCTCATAAACAATGTTAGTTTTCCTCTCTGCAGCTGTTGGTCCACACAGTTGATTGATCAGCTGATAACAAACTGACAGCTTTGCTGCCTACAAACATGTAGCATGTGTAGCAGTGGTTGTACATGGAGCATTTCCACGCGTGTTTACGTGTTCACACACTCACAGCTGTTGACAGTCTGGAGGCCAGAGTCATCTCCAGGTTCCCCTTCATGCCCAAGACAGCAGGCACCAAGATCAGGAGCTCTGTGACCTCCTGAAACACATCCCAGCTCTGCCAGGACAACACAGACGGGAAGTCAAAAACAGCCGAGACACGAGGACCAGCTCAGTCGCGCAGCATCATCTCATTTTCCCCGTCTCACCTGGACCACATCCAGCAGCATCCCCGCAGAGACCGTCCCCATCCCGGCCAGCAAAAAGGGCACCAGGATCTGCAGCACCATGGAGCAGACCGACTCGGCTGGGGCGGCTGGAGGACCGCTCTGCTCCCGGCCATCGCCCGTCCACTGTCCTCCGTGCTTGGAGCCTTTGCGGCGTGCGTTTGGGAGCAGGGCATCCGTCTCGGTGTAGGCGTGAGGCGCATGGGCAGGGCAGGTGTGTGAGGCTGAGATGCTCCCCTGGGAGTAGCAGCGCTCTGGAGCTCCAGACTGCTGAAACTGGTTGGATCTGTACAAATGGCCATCATCTCTTCCCACAGAGGGACTATTGGACATGTGCCCCTCCTGTGGTCCTGTGACGACCATGTTTCTGTCCCTGAGTGTCCTCCCCTCACTGCTCACAATAAGAATCGGGCTGGAAGACAGAATTCCACAATTTCGACAAGGTGAAGATATCATCTCCGCTTTACATGTCATAAACAGCACAGGAACCTCAAACGTGTGACTTTTCTAAGACCACAGAGTAAACACCAAACACAGGAGTGCGTTTTGAGGACAGGAGGATCCCCCAAACTGCGCTTGGCATGGAGGGCTGTGGGGTGTGTCGCCGCCGAGTCATCTGATGGACACAAATTGCCAGGGTGGTCATTGGTCATGCCCGCGTGTTTCCACCAGCAGCACTGAAGCAGCATTGTCACAGCCACACAAAGCAGCGTGTTATAAATTCCCTCAAGATGAGCAGATACCAACCAGCAGATGGTTTAAGTCATCTGAGATGATTTAGCAAAACCGTCACTCCGATAATAGTGACAACATTTTCACACAGGATATGTCCAGTATTTATAAATGTTGGGGGACAGTGCAAGAGAAAATAACAACCTCATTATCTGACTCACTCGATGTCAGACATCCAGACCTCTTATAGTTGCAGTAATTAGAGCAGATATTGACCGTTTGTGCGAAAATATGTACAGATTTCATTCACAGCCACACAGAGAGTGAAGGTTTCTACGTCCCTGCATCGGACTGTTGTCTGGAGAATCTTCATGAGTTGAATCTATTTTTATTCGAGTGTGACGAGGCAATAATTCTCACAGGTTGGGTGTCTCTGCCGCCCCTGTGTCTAATTCCTCTAGTTAAGCACAAAAAACAATCTGCACTCTTCCCGGAGTGTTTGTTTCACTCTTTGTCAAAGTGGCAGCAGCAGAATAGTGGATTTGGAGAGTCCTACCTTACTGTGGCACCATCGGAGGCAAAGCAGCCTTCCTCTGCTGAGCGTCTGCGTGACTCTTCCTCCTCATCGTGCAAATGGTGCGCTCAGCCACCACAGTCGCATTATCCCGACACACACACACAGTCACCCTGTGACGGACACACACATGCATTCCACATAGCTCTTACTCTGATTCTGTCCACCTCATGCTTATTAAAAGTGGGTGACACCATGCCTACAGCTGCCAAAGGCCCACACTCACACACATCTTTGACAGTTGATTGTGAAGAGACGTCTAATCATGGTCGCTCTGCCTCGCAGCTGTAACTATTTTCTAGCGTTGTTGTTATAGATGTTGTTGCTTCATATTGGCTCGGAGTCTGTGGCAGGATTAGAGAGGAGACTGTGCGAGGATGGCCCAGATCTCAGTCAAAAAGCATGGAGGGAGTGTCGATGTTTCGGAGGGATTCTCGCCTCGGTGCCGTGTGTCTTTGGCTCGTGTCTGGCCTCCCCGGTAAGACTTTCATTATACAAGTGAAAGAGGGCAGCTCTTGACCTTTGTCTTGACATTTGTGCGCGTTGAGAGACAAATCTTGATCAAAGACAACTCCCAGATTTTTCACAGTGGTGCTGGAGGCCAAAGAAAAGCCATCCAGAGTTTTTAATGTGCTCAGGACGAACAACAATAACAAAAATTACCAACTCATCCCTATCTTTATGTCAGGCTTCACTGATAAATACAGCTGTGTGTCATCTGTATGAGAGAAAACTGATTAAATGTTTCCTGGTAACACTAGAGATGGAAAATTACTGTGTGATGCACTCATGTAATCAAACATTCTTTCTGTTGTGCTCTTATTACCATATATGGGATCCAAACTTGTTCAGCAGGTGGTGTCAAGGTCATGTTCCACACTCTGGCATTGTTCCTCAAAGGCTGTTTTTTTCTAGGCTGGGATTTTTATTACTGACCGCATCCCCAGAGTTCCAGCGAAACTCCCCTTTCTCTCTGAATGCTTAAAAAAAGTATGGAAAGCACACCATTCCTCCCCATCATCAGAGATGGTGGTTGCTCGGTCTCAGTTTGCATCCTGTGTCCAATGGCTGTTCTTCTCTCTCTTTGCAAAGATATTCATTGACTAAAATCCACACGTATGTAACATCACTGGGACAGACTATGTTTAAAGTTCTTTAGGTTGTTTATTAGGTTGTTGTTCATTAGGTCATTAGGTCATGCGGTTCGTCTCTTTCTTCGGAGCACCTGGTCAGCAGTGTCTGACTGACCACCTTTCATCCAAGTACAGTCCGTCCAGCTCATCAGTAGCCATATCGCACACGAGGTAGTCTCACAAGGTAGTCTCCACCGCCATGATCCATGAAGCCTTTTTTGTTTATCTGCTTGGCTGACTCAGGGGAAAGAAAAAAAATCGGGTAATATTGAGTCAGCATACCAGAGGCACACACACTATCAGGCAAGTTAAGTTGGGACTTCGGCTCCCCTGGTGGTACAGCTTGGAAAGATGTTTGAAAAAACGTGGAACATAAAAACGCCCCCTCATTGGTCCACCCTCGTTCCCACATTCCCAGACGAAACGACTCCTCATTGGTCCTCACATACCACTCGGATACGCCCACCTTGTGACATAGTAGCACGCCATTGGTTGAAAACGGGGTCAGGACAAGGTCACAGTTGTCAGTCAGTTTGACGAAAGGTATACCCCAACTCTCTTTACGGCCCTGTCGTGAGTTTCGAAGCAGGGCATGGGGTGAAGTGTGGGGGCTGCTTTGAGGAGTTCACTTTCTATTTTCATACATTAAGTCCTGTATGCAGCAAGTCCTTGTTCCTTGTTTGGCAAGGACCCAACATATCTCTGTTGGGTCAAACGCCCCTGTTTTGGAGGAATCAGACTGCCGACAAAGTATTACCTTTTGTTGCTTGCAAGGGAAGAGCAGCCGAGGGCCACAAAAGGTCTCTGTTGAACTCTCTTCAACGCGCTTGCCTTCGCATAGCTCCTTTATTTAGGAAAGAAAAGACATTGCTCCCACAGCTGACAGCAATAAACTCGTTAGCTGACCGAAATGAACACGCAGCTGACATACCTGACCGCAATGAACACAATTGCTGACTGCAATAAATACATTAGCTGATCCTAATAAATACACAGCTGACCATAATAGGTCGTTTTCCAGGGCGTGAGGAATTCCCTACATGTCAAGGAACAGAATGCTTTCTTTGAGTTCCAAGAGTAGAACAGATGTTTGAATTTTGTAATTGTGCAATAAATGAATATATGTGTATTCCATCATCTGTAACAGAGAGAGAAAGAGACAAGTGTGGGGTGCACAGGTGTAGAGATGCACAACATGCCGATCAGGAGCAGGACCCGGATGTTCGTAGGTCCGTCATCACTGGTCGTGTTCCAGCTGCGGGCTGTGGATTATCAAAGATTCTGGGGAAGAGGCCTGTTGGAATTAGCTTGTTTTCACATGTTTTCATTTTTTTGCACAATCACATAATTCAAACAGCTTATCTGTTCCTCTTTTGGAACTCAGGGAAAACACCTTATCATATGGGGAGTTTTTCATGCCATGTGCCAATGACTGTGTGCTTCAGTGCACATTTAAAAAAACAACCAATTAGGGCTGCCAAGAAACGTCCTAAGATGTGCCGATGGGGTAAGACAGGAGATTGACCCCATCCTTGACCTACCCTGAAATGTATCATGCTTAACCACTTGCTTTGATGAACAAAAGCAAAGTGAAGCGAAGGCGAGCACGTTGTAGAGAGTTCAACAGACACCTGTTCTTCTCCTCGACTGCTCTTCCCTTGCAAGCAATAAAGAAATATTTTGTCTGTGGTCTGATTCCTCCATACCAGGGGCGTTTGACCCCAACAAAGCCCAGTTAGTCACATGTATTTAGGAGACACGGACGCAGGTGAGGGATGGATGCAAGTGAGGTGAAGATGGGGAGAAGAAAGGGGAGGACGAGGGGAAAGCTCAGTGCATCGTCTAATTCTGGCCGCATAGCTTTGTCAAATTACAAGCTTTATCGAAAAGGAACGTTTTTAGCTCATTCTGAAAATTTGTGAGGGTGTCTGTTAATTGATTGTGATTGTCTGTGAGGTCTGACCCCCACTCCTTCCTTGACAAATTTTTAATGAGCGATAATAAAGCATACTCGGGAGGGTGGTTGCACGCCCACAAGCTCCTGTTTTAGTAGATCTCAACCGTTTTCAACTCCTTGTTTGCCACCTAGACGTGACAGGCCCACAGACCTTGAGATCGCCGGCAGGAGAAAGCACCTGGCTCCTGAGATGGCATGAGAACCTTCCCAGGAATACAACTCAACATTCGTTATCTCATGTAAATACGGTAGATAAAACCTGAAGGTTGCTTGTGGGAACTGTTTGTGTCGCTTTTGCTGCAAGGTTAGAGCATTGGATTGCTTTGCCTTAGTTTCACCCCAGTCTGACGTGTCCTCTGATGATGATTGGAGGATTAGCTTAACATCTGTCTAAAATTTCCTGACATTACATATATTATTAATGTAACGCCACAATTATTTTCACGACCTGGAGGAACACAGAATACATTTAACAATGCTAGCTGTGATAGAAAAGAAATGTAGGAGTCAATGGGCTGTATGGTGTGTAATTAGGTGACGTTTTTATCTCATAGATCATCACACATTCTTACTGTAGAATTTAGGGCCAAAATTACCGCATTAAAATAGGTTCTCTGAAGTGTGAAAAGCAAAATTATCAGATTGTCACCCATTCTCACTGTGGAATTTATGGCCAAAGTTAGGAATGTTTTCATATGTGGCTCTGTGAGGTCGTGAACTGTGTGACTGCTGTTGGTGTTGGAAACCAGACCAAATCTGGAAGCCTCTGTGATTGTACACTGTCTGGAGATTGTTTGTCAACCTGACTTAATTGACTTAACTGCAGTCTGTCAATTATTTCTCCCCTCTGATAAAAGAACACACCGCAAAGCGTGATACTCCCACACACTGAATGCTTGTCATGAGGGTGGTGAGTAATAGATGTGATTAAAATTGCGTTCGGTCCTTGAAGTCCTTTCGACCCTCGTGGCTGTTGGGAAGCACCCCTATAACACCTTTTGCAAATCCACAAAACCCAAACCCAAAAACGCGACACCAGCGAATCACATTAATGTGAGGTAGTGTGTCAAATAGTGTGTTTTCATGAGATTGGACAATTAAAATTATCTCCATATCAAAGATATTGTGATATATACAGTATTATATTGTCAGATTTTACATTATAATATTTACGTTTTATAACATACGTTATCACATTGTACGTGTTATCTAATATTTCAGATAACATGTGAGCAGACGTGGTGTTGTTGGCGCGAATGCTTTGAGGACCACATTATCCATAAGCCCCCGCGCCACCACCAACACAGTCATGGGACCCATCATGCGATCGTTGACGTGGTGTAGCTAACAGCGTTGTTTTGGATCGCCGCAGCCCACAGTATGGCGGTGGAAACCATCGCACCAGATTGGGAATTTGACCGTTTTGATGACGGGTCACAAAGTAAGTGCTGGGGTGGCACAGCTGCCTTGTCAACTTACTCTACCAACCATTCCTCCGGTTAGCTTAGCTGTGCCTGCTTAGCATCTCCCCAGCCGGTTTCGCAGGATCTGTCTAATTGCTGGAGGTCACCTGTACTTTAAACTACAGTTTACTCCTCACCTATGAACCAGGGCAACGGATTTAGTCCTTTTGTCCCTTAGCTAAATGCCTTGTGACTGTGTAAGCCGTGAGTGGAAACATAGTACTTACTTCGCTAATGACTCAATCTCAGTGCAGTGATTACTGTCATCGCCTCCTTGACTTTGACAGTGGATCAGACTAAAACTCGGAGCCAACTCAAAACAAAACTGAGGTTGAGAACTCGGCTGCGTTTATCAGTGTAGGCAGATACCAAAATGCCATAATACAGAGGTTGTGTCCTTGTGAATGTGGTTGCAGAGATCCACACGGAGGTACAGCTGAAGAAATATGAAAAGTTTTTGCAGGAATACACTTCTCAGCTGAGGGCAATTGAGGAGGCTCTGGACGACTCCATAGGAGATGTGTGGGATTTCACCCTGGACCCCATTGCCCTGAAGGTACACAGATCAGACGTAGAGCCGGGGAGAGTTGTGCCAGTGTGATCCTTATGTAATCAAGTCATCTGTGCTTCATCTCAGCTTCTCCCGTCCGAGCAATCAACCCTGCTGGAGCTCATCAAGACAGATAACAAGGTAGGCAAGCCCTTGTCTCAACATGTAGAGTGTGCGACAATGAAGGGAAAGCGTGTGTTTACATTTGTAATGAGCGGTCCTGCTCCCAACAGGTTCTCAACAAAGTCATCACAGTGTACGCGGCTCTCTGCACTGAAGTCAAGACGCTCAAATACGAGGTCAGCACATGTACTGCAAGACCAATCAGGTCCTTTCAGAGTCTGTTGATTTGTGTCACAAGACATGACAGCGTGATGAGGACTGGCAGCTGCTAAGATGCAGTTCCCCTCAGGGATTTTACTGTCGGAGTAACAATTGGAATGGTACAGATTGTGATGACAATCACAGGCACAGTATGTCTTTAAGCGCTTTTATCCACTCATGAGTATCAAAGCATATCTGAAGAGAAATGTTTGCTATCAGGATGATCATTAAGAACATCAGCATGTGATTTAGTTTGGTGATTGTGGGTTATTTTTGCTCCCATTCAGGCAGAAACAAAGTTCTACAATGGCTTATTATACTATGGAGAGGGAGGTAAAGTGAGCCTCCATCTTTATCAGAGCCCCATTCCCCTCAGTATGTCATAAAATGTGTCTGTTTTGTGTATGTGTGTGTGTGTGTGTGTGCGTGCGCGTGCGCGGGCGCATCCCTGCAGTGTCTGACACCAGTGTCGTTGAGGGAGAGTCGCAAATCCAGATGGGCCGATTTGTCTCTTTCCTTCAGGTAAGCAGTGACTAGTTTCTTGTAGGCTGTCAGAGCAAGAGATTAAGGTGCGTGCGTGTGTGCGTGTGTTCATGCGTATATGCTCATACTTTGGCAGGAGCTCTCCTGTTTTGTGTCAAGATGTAACGAAGTGGTCGTCAACACCGTCCATCAGCTGGCAGCTCTCTACACCAGCAGCAAGTAAGCGTCAGGGCAGCACAGCTGTGCTCACCACTCGGGCTTTTGGCTGCCTGTGGATAAAACACACCTGTTTATATTTGTCTTTTCAAATCTCAGGGGTGCAACGAAAATCATCGAGTCATCTGGAGTCCATTTCCAGGTGCATTTTTCAAGCTTCGGTGTAGATTTTTCTGTCAACAGACACAGCTGATGAACATTGAAATGTACATTCAATGAAGATGGAAGTTTCAAATAGATCAGGATTAATCTAAGACAGAAATATCCCTGATTCTGGTTGTGGCTCTGATTTACCCTCATTCAGCCTGTTTCTGAGCATTCTGTTGCATCACTTGCAGGTGGTGTACGAGCACCTGGGGGAGCTGCTGGTGGTCCTGCTCTCGCTGGATGAGATCATGGACAATCACACCACCCTCAAAGAACACTGGAAGATGTACAAAAGGTGAAACATGGTGAATCACATAGCAGAATGAAGTTAAAGGGGAATTTAGGATTTCACAATTAAAGCACAGAATAATTCTCCCTTTGCCATTTGGCACCAGCTGATCAGCAGCCTGACTATCAACCACTTGTCATGTAAATATTGGACATATTGAATCTACACGTCCCGGGGAAAGTGTGATATCGGCACAACTACACAGTTTTCCCCTCCCGCGACAGGTTACTGAAGTCGGTACATCACAACCCTGGGAAGTTTGCTATTCCTGAGGAGAAGCTGAAGCCGTTTGAAAAGCTCCTGCTGAAGCTGGAGGGGCAGTTGCTGGATGGGATGATCCTGCAGGTGAGGCCTTCCCCCTCAGCGCGTGACCATGCCCGCTGCTCTTAGCCCCGCTGCTCCATTCCTAGCAGGATTGTAGGCCATCTTTCTACCGGCAATCTTAACTTCCAGACACAGAGAGTAACTGTAACTCTGGGAGTCACTGCGCCACATAAAAACAACCCCAGATAACAAAGTCTGTCCAGTTTTGTGTTTGTGTACGTATGATCATGGAGGGCAGGAAGGTACAGACTCACACGTCATTTGCTTATCACTTTCGTCCCTGAACCCTCCAAAGCACAGGACCCTGTCACGTACATCAGAGGAGCAGATACTCGGCACTAATACGCACATTGGCAGTAAAGAAGAAGTGTTTCATCGCTTCCTAACCGCAGTCTCTTCTTCGCACAGGCCTGCGTGGAGCAGAGGTTTGACGACCCCACCGGGGGAGTGGCTGTGTCAAAAAACTCCACATTCGCTGAGGAGTTTGCCTTCAACATCCGCACCATCTTTTCCAGTGTGGAATCCAAGATCGGTCAGCATTTTTCCTCCTTGTCGTTTTCCCTCCTTTTTCCCTCATGCCGCTTCTCACCCGAACGTCTGTGACGCAGGTGAACCGTCAGAGATCGACCAGCGGGACAAGTACGCCGGCGTCTGCTGCCTGTTTGTGCTGCACTTTCACATCTTCAGATCTGTGGACAAAAGGCTGTTTAAGTCCCTGCTGGATGTCTGTAAAAAGGTGCCCACATTTCTCCTCCTCTCCTCTGCCCAGCTCTTGTCATCCATCACCTCCAACAGTTTTTTTTAGCTGTGTTTCCACCTGCCCGCAGGTTCCAGCCGTCACGCTGACGGCCAACATCGTCTGGTTTCCAGACTCCTTCCTCGTGGCAAAGGTCCCTACAGCAGCCAAGATGATGGACAAGAAGAGCCTGCAGGCCCTCAAAGCCCAGCGAGACGTCTTCCTACAGCAGAGGGCGCTCACGCTCACCAAGTCAGTCAGCACGCGCCCTCTCAGCCCGACTCAACCACCCCCTTTGGAGATTTTCCCTCTGAGCATCGCCGCTGCTTTCTCTCCTCCACAGGGACGTCCAGTCCTACTACGTGTTTGTCACCTCCTGGATGATGAAGATGGAGGCCATTTTGTCAAAGGAGCAGAAGAGCGACAAGCTAGCAGATGACCTGAACAGCAATTGCAGCGTCTTCGTGCAGGTGCAGCATGTGTGCTAACAGAGTAGCAAAGGCAGCCGACGCACAGGAGATGTTTGCTCAGCAATTAATCAAGCGTAACTTGACATTTGTTTTTTGGCACACAGAGATAACCTTTGCCAGACGAGATAAGGTACCGATTAGGGTGTTAATCCTGTCAAACAAGTAGTCGGGCCAGAAAAAGCTTCCATTGATAGTAGCAGGAAATTACTCTGAGATGTAAACACAGCAGCAGAAATGCACAAAGGCACTGGAACACGTCTGAGCAACAGCATCTGTTACAGCCACAAGTGTCCACAGCAGGTGTTCACCTCCTCCCTCCCTCCCTCTCTCTCTCTCTCTCTCTCTCTCTCTCTCTCTTTCTCTCTCCCTCTCTCTCCCTCCCCCTCTCCCTCTCTCTCTTGCTCTGCCCCACCCCCTCTCAGGGCGTCCTGTATGCATACAGCATCAGCACCATCATCAAGACCACCATGAACATGCACATGTCCATGCAGAGGCCCATGACCAAGACGTCTGTCAAAGCTCTGTGCCGCATGGTGGAGCTGCTCAAGGTGTGTGTGTGTGTATGTGTGTGTGTGTGTGTGTGCGTGTGTGTGAGAGAAAGAGAAACGGCACATGTTTCAGAGGAGGCAAGCCAGGTTTCAGCAATAGTAAAAGTTTTTCATTGTGCGGTAATTATATTTAATTGCATTTATTTTGGCTGATGTCATGTTTGTAATATTATGTAATGTTTGCCATACTATATATCTTTCATAACGTTGTCATTATAGTCGTGTGTGTCTGTGTGACATCTCTGTTTCTCCCTCCCTCTCTCTGTCTCTTCTATCGTCCTCTCTCCTCTTCTCTCCATCTCTCCTCATCTCCCTCATTCCGCTCTCCCTCTCTTTCTCTTTGTGTTTCTCTCTGTCTCCTTCTCTCCCCCATCTTCTCTCTCCTCTCACTATGTCCCTCTGTCTCTCTCTCTCTCTCTCTCTCTCTCTCTCTCTCCATCTCTTCCTCTCTTCCTCTCTTAGGCGGTTGAGCACGTGTTCCACCGGCGTTCGATGGTGGTGGCCAACTCCGTCTCTCACATCACCCAGCAGCTGCAGACTCAGGCCCTCACCGCCATCGGCACGGCCAAGGTACCCGCGCGCCCATCCATCCATCCACCCCTCTGGCGCCTCAGCGCCACCATCTTTGTTTTCCTGTCACGTGACCTCCCTCTCCTGTGTGCATTTCCTCCCTCACCACCCCCATCCCTGAAGAAAAGAGTGGTCTCAGACAAAAAGTACAGCGAGCAGCGGCTGGACGTGCTGTCGTCATTGCTGCTGTCAGAAAACGCCCTGAGCGGGCCCAGCACCAAGGAGCGCCGCCTGGTGGTGTCCCTGGCGTTGTGCGTGGGCACCCAGCTGGTGCGTCGGATCGGGCATTTGCTCAGGTGGCACCTCCTCCTGCTTCTCCGCCTTCCCCTCTCCTCCAACTCTCGCTCTCCCCGCAGAAAACTTTCAAAGAGGAGGAGCTCCTGCCGCTGCAGCTGGTGCTGAAGAAGCTGGATCTCATTAGCGAGCTGAGCGAGAGGTGCGGTTGCGCCCCCTGGTGGCCGGTCGATCCGCCCCCCGTCTCGCCTGCTGGGCTTTAACGCCCCCTATGTGTCGGCAGGGTCAAGCTCCAGTGCGACTGCAGCTTCCTGTACTGGCACCGAGCTGTGATCCCCATTTACCTGGACGACGTCTACGACAACGCCGTGGACGCCGCACGAATGCATGTAGGAGCAGAACCCCGTCCAGATGTTGGTGAGCTGTTAGCGGAGAGTGTGTTGTGCCGCTGTTTTGACTTCTCCTGACTGGCCATCGCAGTACATGTTCAGCGCTCTGAGGGACAGCGTGCCCACCATGATGCATGCCAAGCACGTGGAGTCATGTGACCAGCTGCTGGAGAGCTACGACAAGGAGATCATGGAGGTGTTCAACGAGGTGAGCCGAGCCAAGCCAAGCCGATCTGGTAGCTTTGCCATGTGGACCTCGGCCGTAAAACGCGGCACTCAATCCTTCCACCTGGTTCTCTCCTCTCAAAGCACCTGCTGGACAAACTGTGCAAGGAGATCGAGAAGGACCTGCGGCTCTCCGTCCACACACACCTCAAGCTGGATGACCGCAACCCCTTCAGAGTGGGCCTGAAGGACCTGGCCCACTTCTTCTCGCTCAAGCCACTCCGCTTCTTCAACCGCTTCATCCACATCAAAGGTGCGGCCGACTCGCAAGTTCCTCACGCCACATGATGCTGCCACCTGCTAGGTGAGGGCAGAACTCTGAAGTTCTCTGAAGCCATCAGCCATATTTGTGGTTCCTCCTGCAGCATACGTGACGCACTACCTGGACAAAACCTTCTACAACCTCACCACGGTGGCTCTGCACGACTGGGCCACCTACAGCGAGATGAGGAACCTGGCCACGCAGCGCTACGGCCTCACCATGACGGAGGCACACCTGCCCAGCCAGACCCTGGAGCAGGTGCCAGCAGCAGGATCTTCATATCAGCGAGGTGGAGCAGCGAACTGGTGGATAACGAGTGTGTCTGTGTTGTGGTCAGGGTCTGGACGTTTTGGAGATCATGAGGAACATTCACGTTTTTGTATCGCGCTACCTGTATAACCTCAACAACCAGGTGAGGCCTCCTCATAATCATCATCATCCTCTTTCTCCTAGTTCTTGTCCTCCTCTCCCTAATCCCCACCCCTATGCTCCCTCCTTTCTATTGTTTTCCTCCTCCTCCTTGTTCTCCCCCTAGTTTCCTTCCACCTCCTACCAGTTGCTCTTGTTCCCCCCCTCCTCGTCTTTCTCCTTCTCCAGCTAGTTCCCCTTCTCCTCCTCGTTGTTCCTCTTTTTCTCCTCTGCCTTGTCCTCCTCCCTCTCACTCTCCTCCTTCTCCCCCTAGTTCCCCTCCTCCTCCTAGTCCCTCTTGTTCTCCTTGTCCTCCTCACTCACCCCTTGCTCCCCTCCTCCTCCTTCTCCTCCTATCCCTTCTCTCCACCCTCACCTCATCTCCTAATAGTCACGCCTGTCTCTCTGCCATCATCTCCTCCTGCCAGATCTTCATCGAGAAGGCGAGCAACAACAAGCATCTCAACACCATCAACATCCGCCACATCGCCAACTCCATCCGCACCCACGGCACCGGCATCATGAACACCACAGTGAGTCCCTGGGGGGGCGTGACCAAGTGAAGTTCTCCGTCTCCCTTCATGCTCCTCACCCATTTCTCCTCTCTCAGGTGAACTTCACCTACCAGTTCCTTCGCAAGAAGTTCTACATCTTCAGCCAGTTCATGTACGACGAGCACATCAAGTCCAGGCTCATCAAGGACATCCGCTTCTTCAGAGAGACCAAAGACCAGACGGATCAGAAGGTGGGAGAGGGAGGAGACCGCACCAGGCTTTGTTCCGCTCCATGTTGTCCATGTCATGTTTGTGACGTGTGTGTGTGCATATGTGTGTGTGGGCCCTGGTGTCTGCTCCAGTACCCATTTGAACGCGCTGAGAAGTTCAACCGCGGCATCAGGAAGCTGGGCCTCACGCCCGACGGGCAGAGCTACCTGGACCAGTTCAGACAGCTCATCAGCCAGATCGGTGAGGACACACACACACACACACACACACACACACACACACAGCCAGAAATCCCTCTGAGACATCCTGTCACGTGTCGCCAGGCAACGCGATGGGCTATGTGCGAATGATCCGCTCAGGAGGCCTCCACTGCTGCAGTAGCGCCATCAGGTAGCACAGTGTGTGTGTGTGTGTGTGTGTGTGTGTGTGTGTGTGTGTGTGTGTGTGTGTGTGTTTGAGATTGACGAGAGACAAGAATCGCCTTCTGAATCCCTCGTCACAGATGCTCCAT
>OMPJ01046386.1:0-17361 GCA_900312935.1 Carapus acus | reverse complement strand
TGTTTGATGTGCCATACTCATGTGCTGCTAATTTTATGTTCATGTGCATTTCATACATTCCATCAATGGTGTTTGTGCCTTTCCGAGATGTCGATATTGATATGTAGTATTTTAACAGCAATCTAACAAGCAGAGATGGTGACATCATCATGTGTCCGTAGCACATTAAACTTTACTGAAATCATGACAGTCACTAAGTTGTCGGCCGTTGCTTCAAGCAAAGACTTTCCATAAACTGAAGTCAAAACAAAGTGAATGTTTCCGTTTGTGTTTGTGTCCTGCAAAGCCTCAGTCGAGGTAATGAAATATTAGATCTTACGACGCCGTCTCACAATCCGCAGAATGTGAGAAGTGCAACTTTGGTGTGTAGCAAAGAGCAGCCAGACAGAGGCAGAGGTTCAGGAACGCCTTTATGCTTTAATACAAAGAAAAGCTTGACTTCATAAAATACAAGATTGGTCTTTGTTTTTCTCCTCAAATTATCGTCAGTTTTCCTTTTCTTAAGAAATGCTGCGGCTGTCCAAACAGCTTGGATTGAAACACATCCCTTCTTTTGCTCCTTCCCGCTCAAGACTTTGGGCATGAACTCGGTTTGGGCGGAGAATCAGGCCTCTCCTCACACAACACTTCCCAATCCCAGCTCCCTCTCCCTGTGCCGACAGCACCCCAGCCACTCCCTGTCCAGCAGATCCAGAAAAGTCCCGTTAACACGTCCGCATATTGCATCCATGCTCACCTCCCAAAAACGAGGTACAAGGCTGGGCTAAATTTCTTCCAAAATAGATGTATATATATGACATACATATCTATAGCAATCATATATACACATTCATACATACATACTCAACATACTCATTTGTGATGCTAAGAAAAAAAAATGTACACAATTATTACAAAATTGTAACAAAGACTGGAAAGTGTTTCGTTAGCTCTGCAGCGACAACGCATGGTTGCTTGGCCTCTGCGAGGACTTTTCCACTTTTGCCAAAACCACAAGTCTCTGATTGGTGTCTACATTTGGTTTTACACAGACAGATCACAGACAGACAAAAGGTGGGGGAAGCCGGACGCGGTGGAGGTGGAGGTGGAGGTGTGGTGGTGGTGGCGCGTTTTTGAGGAGTTGGGAGGAAAGGAAGTGAACGGAGGGCGGCCATGGCGCTGAGGGACGCATGTGGATGGGGCCCATGTATGCCCAAAAAGGGAGGCAAAGCAAAACAAAAGGGAGTGTTTCCACTTAAAAAATGCACAAAAAAACAAATTTTGTGTTCTTTTATTACTAAATATAGTGCAACAATAAACATTGCATTTCTGTCAACCTTTCTCTTGCTTGGGAGGATGGTGCTTTGTTAACTTTGCCTACCCCGCTTCTTCTGTTCTATACATTGGTTGAAAATATGAGGCGTAACCCTCGTTCTGTCACTGTCGTGTGCCGTGTGGTCAGTCCTCCATTCTAGAACAAAACAGGTTTCGGATTCTGAGACGTAAACAACACAGACCCTGCTCAAAACAAGACAAAAAAGGAGGAACAAAAAAGGAATAAAAACAGAACAAGTTGTTTTGGGCAGCATATAATCTGGAAAGGCAGGGCAGTTTTTATGGTGGCATCGAACCCCCACAGTCAAATCGCCAAAATCCTCCAGGAATAAAAACCAAGCTGCATGAGCCACAGCGCCCTCTCTAGACAACAGTGTTGTGTGCGGGACCAGCTGTGGCCTTTGGACTGGTCTGGGCCTTAGAAGGCCTGCTGGGCTGGGTTGTAGTTGAACGTTGCTGGCACGTGAGGCCTGTCTTCCAGCTTGTCATACTCCAGATGAAACTCCTGAGAGACAAACGCAGTTTTATACAGGCTGGAAAATACGTCGGGACAAGAAAAAAAAACATCACTTAAACGATAGATAGCTTGGTTTGGTTTGGAAGGGAAAAAAAAAAAGGTTCTGTAGTCGTGTATGGGCAAAGCGAGGGTCTCCAAGGTTGTTCTTTCAAAAACACAAAGTCAGCATACGGTTGCATTTGTTGGCCAGAAGATCTGTTTTCTCACCTTGGCAATCTTTCTCCAGTTAAGACAATCGAAAAAGTAGTAGGTTCCCCTCTCGTAGCTGCTGGTCTTCAGTGTGGGCTCCATGCCGGGCGCTCGTGTGATCCAAACCCGCTCCTCTTTGTGGTACCTCCAGTCCCGGTTAAACCTAAAGAGCAGAGTGAGGAGAGAATGAGGCGTCAGCCGAGCCGCAGGAGGATCTGCACCTCCTCCCAAAGACTCCTGCTGGGCCAGAGGAGCCGTACTCACAGCTCTACTGCCGCCAGCAGCTGCAGCAGGTCTCCTCCGTTCATGTAGTACAGGTAGAACAGCAGGTCTTCGCCGTATCGGGCCAGCTTGATGGCAGCCAGCTGGAGGGAGGACGACAACGTGTGAAAGACGTGGATCGGGACTGCGGCCGCCGCGTCGCTCTCGTGGACACTTACCTTGTCCCTTATGTGGATGTTGGTTAGGTACTCGGAGGGCACGTGGAAGTCTGAGGACACAAAGCGGCCATGAGGTCAAATCCAATCCTCGTTTTGAGGTTTTATCCAAACATGTTTACAGAGCAGCAGCTGCCAAACAGGCCAAATAGTGGGGACAGAAAACAGCCACTTCTTCTAAGAAAGGAGTTTTGACATCAATGTTTGGACACGTCAAGCAATTGTTTGGCCATTGAAGGATAATTAATCATCAGAATGGCTGAGACAGCTGATCTGATGGGTTGAACAGGGACAGGGTTCAGATCTTACCGATGTCTTGGGGTCGACACGGTGCGGACGCCCACGGAGAAGCAAATTTCGGGTACAAATTTCTGTGAGGAAAATTGTGATTAGGCTCTTTGGTGGGACGAGCGGCAGGTGACTGAGCTGTTATTGGGGGACAGGGTGAAGGAGGGGCGGGACGGTCGGCTGTCTTACTCGGGCGAGTTGAGGTTGAGTCCCAGAGTGGTCAGATCGCTCCCCAGCGCCAAGTGCACCATGCCGGGATCCGTCTCGGCCGCCCGGATGAAGGTCAGCAGCCCGATCATCCCAAATTGGTCTGTTACCATTCCTGAGGGAATGTTTGTCACCCGACCTGCAGCCGAGAGGACGACAGACGTCAGCGGGGACAGATGGACGGACGGAGACGCACCAGGCGCCTGGCGTTCGAGGGGCCTCACCGTCGGGCAGGACCTGGATCCCTTTCTTCTGGTTGTTGTTCTGAGCAGAGGGCGTCTTGTCTCCGGGGAACTTGGGCCCGTCCGTGCTGGACGTGCTCTTGCCGGTGGAGTTCAAGTTCTGAGGGGGAAGCAGACGAGATCGTCAGCAGCTGCGCTGGAAAGACACATTTGCAAAGAGCATCACGCTTACGGTTTTGTTGTCGTCGTTGTTCAACGTGGGGTCTTTGTAGTTTGGCCCTGGCAAGGCGGGAAAGTCCTCGTTGTGGATGGAGAAATCCTGCGTCTGCTCGGTCGACGGTTTGGTTACCATGCCAACTGAAGGGGAGACACCAACACTCTCATGGTCACACACATCCTCGCCGTGCTGCTATGCTGAGCGACACCAGGAGAGCGGGCTGCGTTTGCCAGAGGCTTCTCTTCAGCGTACCGTAAGGAGCCCGTCCAGCCAGCGGGTTGAGCACCGGTGTTGGGTTTCCAGTTCCTTCCCTCCGACTCCGGTCCGCTAACGCCGGGAAGTCCGACAGATCCAGTCCCGTTACGTTTTCACTGCCGTCTGGACCGTCGAAAAGCGAGAAGCAACAAGAGAGGCAGCTTAGAGGTGGGGATCTCCCAAGGAGGAGGAGAGGATGAGGAGGAGGAAGAGGAGGAGGCTCCTGTCGCTCACCTGTGCCGTTGAAGATGTTGCTCGATAATGAGTTGTTCATACCAAAAGCCTGATTGCGATTCATTCCAAACCCCGACATGCTGCACAGAGAGAAGAAGCAAAGCACCATCAATAAATAATAATAGTAATTAGAAAAAGAAAAAAAACGTGCAGCACATCGCGGTCTAAGTCCATGCTGCATCACGTCTGCTATGTTTTTTACGAGTTCATGAAATTTTCATGCAGCGGGTCTGGAAACGCCAATTCTTGAAAAGGCTGAACTCAGCATTTAGTGAAGAGGAGAAGAAATTCTGAGTACCTGCAGCAGCCTGAGCTGCATACCTTTGATTTAGCATGTTTGTGGTCAAGCACTGACTTAGCTTGGTAACAGTGACATGGAGCCATCAAATGAAGAATGAAACAAGAAATACACTCAGGTAAACCCTAACACACCAAAGTTAAGAGGGCACCGACTGTGTCTTCCCAACTGTGGCCAATCAGCAGGTGGCGCTCACCTGTTAATGGTGAAGGGCTGGCGTGCCGGCTGCTGCTTGGGCATGCAGATGATGCTGGGTGAGCTGCGGTTGGGGCTGCCCAGCCCGGAGCTGCCCATGCTGTTGGTCCTGCCGCTCATCCCGATGCCCTGGCCCACCTGAGAGTGGTTCAGCATGTTCCTGGTGTTCATCGGTAGGCTCCCCCTGCGGAAACACCAGGCCGTCAAACATCCCGACAACACGAGCCGTGTGTGAGCTCACACGCTGGCCAGTGCACACTCACCTGCTTGGCGATGGGGGCGTGTGGAGGGACATGGTGGGCACCCCTGTGGTGGGCGTTATGTGGCTGGGGAGCTGCGAGCCTTGTGATAGATTTCGGTTTAGCTGCGGCGTGCTGTTGCCCATCCCTCGTACCGAGAAGCCCAGCGCACCTGCGGAGAACCAGTGGACAACATCAAGACCGGATCACGTCCATGCTTGGAGGGTCTCGAGCTCTACATGAGCTCTGAGTGATTTGGGAAACAGTGGGAAATGAGCTGGATTACTCACTCTGTGGACCGTACAAACTCGCTCCGAGCTGCGACAGCTGACCCGACGACGATGGAGATGGAGAGGACAGCATCTGAGCCAGAGAACCAAGAGGCAGACTCAGTGAGATGCAACAAAGAACATGAGGATGCTCCCTCCTGGGACCACCACATTATTTATTTTGCCTGTTCTCCTGTTGATCACTTTAGATGGTCCTGTCTCTGTCTGATTAATAACAAAAGTGCGGGAAGACGGGGAGCCAACTCACATCCTTGTCCGACCGATGTGGGAACATCGACGGCTGGTTGTAGTACATGCTTTCATCAGTGAAGTCGTTATCGACTACCTCGACAAACTCGACAAATTTCTTTCGCGAACCAAACATGCCTTTCGTCACCTGCAGAAAAGGGCAAAGAGGTTGTGAGAAGCAATTTCACATCAGCAAACAAAGCACAGCAAATAACAAAAGACATCAAAAAGTACTTCGCTACATTGCACAGAAAGGAGGACTTAATAATGAAGTGAAACAGAGACGCAAAAATCTTCAGTGCTAGGAAATGAAACCAAAATTGTCAGCTATTGCTGACGCAGTAACATAAAAACGTTAATCCATTCATATCTTTGTATTCTCCTGCACGTAATTTCAAGTCGAGATAAAATTTCCAGCTGTCTATCAGAATGAGCAAACATATTGCTTAGTTCATTCGAAAAAAAACATATTGCCAAGGAAACTTTAAGCTATCGACTGCAAATCAGGGAAAATTTCGATCACCGTGTTGTCACATTTAACTTTTAAAAAACTGAATTAAACACTTCTCAGCTCGTCGAGACGCTTTACGCGACCAGCCGGGGATTTAAACACATTAACCCAGTGCGTGCTCCGGTTTTTACGCTAGCAAATCCCGACAAAGGGTGAAGATTTGGCTTATCAACTAATATGTTATTCAAAGTATTGGGATATTCTTCAGTTTAAATGCTTATTAGCCAGCGCAGGTGCAGCTAGCTCTGTTAGCCTTAGCTCCGCTAGCTCTCCGTCGCTTGGCTGGCAAGCTTAGGCAAACGAAGGGCTAAAAATTTACAAAGCAGCAAAATCAGCCGCTTTCTCCTTTAGCGATTTATATTGCGCTGATGGTGCAATCGGGCGCATTCACTATTGACTGCAGGGAATCATGCGGGGACCTCCTTTCGCCAATTTGGCCGCAGTCTGGTACCCGTTTTCTACCACTTTGACGGCTGTTTGCAGGTAGCAGTAGCGGCTAAATGCTAATGGCTAACGGCTAATAGCTAACGGCTAATGGCCCAGGTCGCCGGCCCACGGTCACACCGGGCCGGCCGGCCAGCGCGATCATTCACCCCGCAGAGTCCAATTTTTCATCGGGCCGTTTTGATACGAGCCAAATTACGACAAAATAGCCTCACCGCATCAATTTCCCTTCGCTGCTTAAATGATCCAAGATGGCTGTGTGTTGGAAAAAAAACAGAGCTTTTACCCTCTGAACTTAGACCCTGCTGACAGCTTCCGTACTCACCGGGCGGCAGGAGGCGCTGTTTACAAATGATACTAACATTCATTTTTACGCTCAATAACATGGAGATTTTCAACAATTCAATTTGGGGACTATGAAAATGAAGCCACTATGTTGGAAAGATCGATTGCTCAATCATCCACTGCTGTAGATCAGGGAATCATTTTTTGTTTATTGAATACAGATGCTTAGAACTTGAATTAGATTGAAAAACACTGTTGGTTGTTTAAAGAGCACTTGCTGTACACCCATTATTTCCAGAGGTCCTTGTTTGTGTGAGAAATATTGACCTGCAGGTGATCCCAACATGGCAAATAACAGTTATTAATGTTTTACAAGTGGGTTTGGTGATTATCTTTATAGGTGTGCCATCCCTCCTCTCCACAATGTCATACTGAAAATGTGAAAAAAAAAAGATGAGCTGGTGGAGTTGTGAGAGGTTGCGGGCTGGATGCCACAGACATCAGACAACAGACCATTTAGATGTAATTTCCATGTTGAACAAGTTCAACTAACGACATTGCATATAGCCCCATTAAAGATACATGTCCATAATAAGAGAAGAATTATTGTAACAACAAGGTGCTTGATCATAAAACAAGGTGCTTGAGAACAAGGTGCTTATGTAAACAAGGGTATGTGTAGTGTTGTCTACCTGGTATACAATGGATGGGAACAAGGGAACCTGTTGGATTAGTGAACATAAACATGACATTATTTGCAGTATAATTGTGCAGTTATTATTATTGCACCTCCCCATATTTTTCTTTGCGCAACTGCTGCACGGAGGTAAAAAAAAAAAAGAAAAACTCGTTTAGGACATGTAGAGCACTGTGACTGCTCTTGGACAGAAGCTGAATGGCACGCAGGACATCCGCAAATACGGTGACAGGTCAGTGAAAGCACCACTGCTGTACTGTATATCTGGTCCAAATGCGGCCAGGTTTGCCTCATTGCTCACTGTAGTTTGGATTCTGGGAGCTGCCTAAAGGTTTTTTCCACTGGGTGTGAGCTGGCATTCTGCCTGCCCGAGGCCTCCAGGTGGATGCTGATAAGCAAAGCAAGTGCTAAAAACAGCTTGTCAGTGAGACAGGACAGACCATCAGCGGCCACTGACCCCTGTGATAAGGCAGAGGAAATACCTTCACCTTTTTATCTGGCTGGAAAACATCTGTAATGAATGCACACTCGATAATGTGGACGCATCACACCTCTGACTGGAAGAATTTGGTCACTAGATACTGGGAAATAACTCCTAAATACAAGATGTCATTGCATGCATGCGATACTTTGTGCGGAGGAGGGGCAGGCTCGCTTTCAATAACCCTCCGATGGGAACCAAATGTCCACCGGAGGGAAATCTAGGTCAAAGGAAAACACCGGCACACCACACCTGGCTAGATATGAGGAAGTCCTGAGAGTCTAACTTGTGTTTGGATCCATAGACGCCTGCATAGATGCCTCCCAGCCTGCAGGAACACAGAATGTATCTGACCTCAGCTGCTCCCTCATCAGCAGGTGTTCGTAATGCTTCGGCACCCTTCCCCTCCCCGCGTCTGTCTTACACCTCTGCCATCCCTGTGAAGGGGGGTGGGGGGCGGCCATTAGGCACAGACGGGGAGGAGAGAGCAGCCAGTGGTTGCTACCGCGTAAAGTCGGAGTAAAGCTCAGAGGCGCTGTGAGATAGTGGGAGGACCGCACAGGGGAGCATCTACCCAAGGAATACAAGAGGTTCTCACCTCGCCAGGGCAGAAAAACAAAACAGCCGACGGTGGGAGACGTAGCGAATTGCAGACATCACCAGGAACACAGTAGGTTTTTAATGCAGTTTTTAGAATCTCTACCTCAGACTGAATAGTGTGTGTTTGGTGTCTGTTGTGTATCGGAGAGTTTACTACTGTAGCGCACGTGTCTTGTTTTTGTGTGGTAGTAAGACCAAGGCTGCGGTGGGCGGAGCACAGGAGTGCGTGTAGGACAACGTTGGGCTGAAGATGTGAGAAGGAGCGAGGAAGATGGGGAACGCCATGCGAGGTTGCATCGCCTTCATCCCCTCCGAGCGCTGTCAGCGGTTCCTTGTGGGGGACCTGAAGGAGATGCCCCTGGATCGGACGCTGGACCTGAGCTCTCGGCAGCTGCGTCGGATGCCCGTTGCCGCGTGTCTGTTTGAGGAGCTGGTGAAGCTCTACCTGAGCGGCAACAACCTCAGCACTTTACCGGCGGAGATACAGGGACTGAGGAAATTGCAGCTCCTGGCGCTGGACTTTAACCACTTTGAGGAGCTCCCGGCCGCAGTGTGCAGGCTGCCCAGGCTCTGCATCCTCTACCTGGGGAACAACAAGCTGTACTGCCTGCCCAAGGAGCTCCGAGACCTGAAGGAGCTGAACACACTGTGGTTGGAGATGAACTGCTTCATTGCTTTTCCTCAAGTTGTTTGTGAGCTCTCCAATCTGAAGACGCTGCACCTGGGCTACAACCAGATTCGGACCTTGCCCCTGGAACTCGCAGGACTGACGGAGCTGCGCAGCATCTGGCTGGCCGGGAACCAACTCACAGAATTCCCTCCAGTGCTGCTGGAAATGCACCTTCTGGCCGTCATTGACGTGGATCGGAACAAAATACGTCGTTTTCCGACCTTGTGTCACCTGCGGGGCTTGAAACTGGTTATCTACGACCACAACCCCTGCGTCAATGCCCCGATGGTTGCCGAGGGGGTCAGGAGGGTCGGACGCTGGGCAGAGAGCCCAGATGAAGAGCCGGAGGACGAGGGTTCCAAAGCAGCCAGCGAGGCCACGGCAGAGGTCGCGGAGGTTCAGCCTGAAGAGGAGCAGAGCGGCCAGGGTCAAGGAACGCTCTGACCCTAAGCTGTGGGGAGGCCCTCTGGTGTGGGGCGGCACTCCAGCTATGCACTTGACAGCGGCCCTCCGCCAGCACAGTGTTGGTGTTTGTTCCATATACGGTAAAGATAGTCATACGTGCTGGACCAAGATTGAAAGGTGTTATGTTGATATGCACTGTGGGAAACGGAGGATTTCAAAAAAATTATGAAATTTTCAAGATGAATTTGATGTAACTTTAATCATTTGGATTGCAGATTTCTTCAGTTTTTCATCATATTCCGGAATTACTACTAATGTTTGGTTGGTCTCCCTTTTTGGAGATCCATATATTGATGCATTTCAAGTGTGCGTCCATAACAGGGAAACCATTGTTCTCTTAACACGCTTCTCATCTTGGCAGACGACACTTAAGGTGTATTACTGCTAATTTCAAGGACAAAATGACAAAAAAATCATTTCAAAAATCCATTACCAAAAGTCCAACAGAATCTGGCATAATATCTGCCCCAACTGAGGCTAAATAAAGTAAGATTTTAATACAAATGATAGATGGTGTAAGTCAATTAGTGCCCTCTCCTCCAGACGATGCATAATTCATCTGATAGAATGGGGCTGTGGCTTTGAATAAAGACCGCTAATGGCCTTTAATATCTCCACCATGTTCTGATTTGAGAGATTAGGAAGGAAGTTTGGCCCTTTTTCAGTGAGGAGAGGCTCTCCACAAACAATATGTGATTCTGTTGTGCTTCACTCTGTACTCTTTGCACCATTTCACGGGGAGAAAAAAATAATTTAAATGTGTATTTTTTTCGTTCAACACTACGTTTTGTGTGAGAGTGCTTTGCATGCATTACTTTGTTTTCTTATCCATGATAATCTATGACGCATGCTCCCACTTTGTTACAATTTTCCACCTTAACATGAAATTGAGAATAAATAAAATCCACCTACTGTTGTGTTACACAGCATTTATTTTATTTTCCACACTTATAAATAAAGCATATAAGAAGTTACAAGCTAAATGGAGATATTGTGCAAAGGACAGAAAAAAGACAACATGTAGCAGTACATCAAAAGTAACAATGTCTTTGGTACAGAAAGTGACAGTAACACAACTTGCCCAAACCCCCACATAAACATTCACCTCCGCTGTCCTCTGGAGGAGCTAAGAACATTCTACAACCCTTTATTTAACATCAGGCGGTAATACTCCCAAAAACCAAACCCCACTTATCGCTCTCATCTGCACCACCATAACAGATACAAATTCAAACTATCCGGGGGCTTTGCAGGGTACAAACTGCTCTGTAACAAACTCCAGACGTGCCATAAAGGCCAGATGGAATGAATTATAATATTGGGAGAACACTGTTTCCCAAAGTAAATGTACCGTGACCATTCATTTAGTCATTACACTGAGACAGAACATCCTTTTTAGCAAAATGAATAAAAGAAGTACACGAAATTATGTTGATAGCCTCTGGGCTGCTCCCATAGCACGAGGTCTTATCTAAAACAAAGCCTCTCTCACAAACCAGCCTTAGTAACATCATAGCTCCCAGGAAAATAGCATCACAAGACATTTTTGGAAATGGAGTGAAATCAAGTCAAAGATCACACAGTACGTTTGTGGCTGGAGAACGTCGCAACAGGATCCGGAACGCAGATGTTTGAACAGGGAAATCTCTACATACGACAAGAATTGGAGTGTTTAGGAGCCATTGGTGCTCTGCCACAGTAGCACTCCTATGCTGAGCAGGTTCTACGACAAGTTAACCGAGCAAGCTCACCTCCGCGCCTTGGCTGCTCCGCGTGAACCGATAACTGGAGTGGCACAAACACAACACTGGTGGTTTGCTATCGAGAGGAGGCAGCTGAAGACAAAACACAGAGCAGGGAGAAGCTTCAAGGTTACGATGAGGTTAATGCGGTTAGAACGCGGCCGTTAGGCTGCTGGTTAGACACGAGAACCACACGCACTGTCACAGGCTTCAAGCCTGAGCTATCTAAAATAAAAGGTTAGTCGATGGCATGGACGTGCGGCTCGCCACCTTCGATCCCTCACTGCATCCCTAGCTTGAGCTCCCCAGGGTCATCAAGGGCACGGCTCTCTGACGGACAGTTGATTCACCCTGCTCGGCCGCTGGCAATCCATTCCCCGTGGCAGAGATGTTCTGGACCGCAGGTGCAGGGGCGTCACAACCTTCCTCCTGGCCTGAATGTAACCCCTCTACCCCAGAGACATCTGTGACTACCGTCTGTGACGGCGCCTCCTGCTGAGCATCCCCCCCCTCACATCCAGCCGCATCCTTCCCCGAACCCACTTTGCCAGGAAGAGCGTCTGCTTCTTTCAGGGCAGACGCTGATTCGATGCGCTTCAGAGCCTCCACCTTCCTCTGCTGAAAGCGGGTGTTGTCCCCAATCATGACCCTCACCCTGACCTGGTCTGGAGGCCACAGTCCACCCCAGATGAACTGCAGGTAGCTCAAAAGCACAATGATGCTGAGGAAGACGAAGTTGGTGATCACGCCGATGAACGCGGACATGACAGGGAAGTTGTACAGGACGTATCTGATGCCGGTGAAGTAAGCGTGGATCCGGAGCTGCGAGGAGTAGATCTGGACTCTCTTGGACTGGATCTCCACCACTGCTCCGACTGTGGGGCGATACGTGTTGGTGGTGTAGTCGGAGAAGAGCTCAACTTCTATGAGCTGCTTCTGCTCTGTCACTCCGGTCAGAAGAAGAGGCGAGAAGATTAACGTACTCAGAGTCTGAAGGAGACTAGAGCGGTAGTGCAGCATGGTAGAACGTCCAACTGACATCACCGTCTCCCCACCCTTAGAGTAGCAGGACATCTTGACCATAAACATCCCCACCTGTTCATTCACTGGAGACTCTGGCATCTCCAGCTCCAAGGAGATCCGATAGGGCTGACCGAAAGCCATCACCTGGTCTTTCTCGTTCTTCATGAAGGAGATGTTGGCTGTCGGGTAGGAGCAGAGCACTGAGCCAGGGCAGTCAGACTTGTAGTAGTAGTGCACCGGGGCGGAGAAGCTGACGGTGGGCATGTAGGAGTAATAGAAGCTTCCATAGAGAAAGATTGCCACCCAGAGCAGGAGAAAGATGACACAGAAGAGGATGGCCACCTGGAGTAAGGTCCTGCGGGTCTTGAGGAGGGTGCCGGCCGCCACGTCCTGCAGCCACCGCAGGACCGAGCCCATCGCTCCCCCCATGGCGTCCGGTGGGGCGCTTATCGAGGCTTTAGTGGGCTGTTGGTGGCGCGTTGGCTCCTTTTTGTCAGCCATCAGTGGGTGGCTCCCTGACGTCTGCATCGCCGCGAAATTGTTTATCTCCGCTCACCGCTGACAGCCACTTCACCGACAGTTTGGGCATTTATTCACCGCGTACGGCCACGCAGCGGGGTCCCACCGCGAAGACGTTGCCGGCATTTCGCTGAGTAATGTGACACGAGACATGACATGTAAATTCTTACGGTCAAAATGCATTGTCTTTGGAAAGATGAGCCATAATCGCTTTAACAAATTAGAAGGCGTTGGAGTGTAGTGACGGCCGCCGGAAGTGAAACATAAGACCCGGAAGCTTTTGTCTTCTTTTCTGTCAGACCCAACTCTGCGCATGCTCATACGCCACCTATACGACGACGGCTAAGCGGTGTGGAGGATGGGAAAGAAAACTCGAACAACGGGCGGAGCGGTCGGACGTAGAACAATACTCCAACTTTCACCTCCCGGACTCCGAGTTGGGACCAGCGGGGAGAGGGAAGAGGCGCCATCAGGATCCGACGGTAAATATTTAGAGCGTAATGTGCTTGGATTGTTTGTGCTATGCTAAGTGCTAATGGAACGGCGAGCTGGCTAAAGTGATGCCCGACATATTGGGCCCAAGAGAACTGAGACCTGATTATCAGGTTTGAAGGAGCTAGTAAATACGGCGTTCAGCTGATCAAATCAGCTGAGCTTCACTTGAACACTCGATAACATTGGTTACCCGATAACGTTGGGTACGGATAACCATAGACACCAGTATCGCAATCTTATTCAGAAATTTTAACGTCATTTGTTTTGTGTCGCTTTGCACGGCCTACTGGTCACGGGGGTTGTCATTACTGTAAAAATTCCGATGAATTTCGTTAAGCACATGGTAAGTTCAGTGGTAATGCATACCATGCATCTTCCTCCGATCATTGCAGACGAACAAGAAGGTGACGGACAAAAATTCGTGAGAGATCGAGGTGTTAATATGAAGGCTCCCACAGTGAAGGCCACGGGTGAGTGTGTTTGTCGGCAAAAATGATGTCAAATGTATGCAGCTAGCTGTGAACCTGAGGTTTACCTTTCTCTGGCATGCAGAGGGTTTGTCCTTGTTGGGAGCTTATGAGGACAGTGATGAAGAGGAGACAGGAGATTCCCACCAGTCAAAGACCCAAACTAACCAACCTGGAGATATCGACAGCACACTGGCAAATTTCATGGCTGTAAGTTCAAAGTTTTGTGTGTTCGTTTCCCTCTTTGGATCACATGTATAGTAGATGAGTGGATGTAATCGATTGGAGAAATGGATGTAGTTTCCTTAGCAGACAGTCATTTGTAGTGGAAAGTGTAGTTGGTGTTGAATTATTTAAGAATTATTCAAGTTTTTTGGAAGTGAAAATTGAAATGCGTACATTTTAATTGATGCCTTTCATCATTTAAACAGGAGATTGACGCAATCACCACCCAGCCAAGTTCAGATGACACCACCACCAACGTCCCGCCAAGACCTGCTGCTCGCGAGGCCTCGGATCCCCAAAGCACTGCCGCTGATTTTCAGTTTAACACACAGTACTCATTAGCTGGAGGTAACAATTTTACATTCAAATACGGCGTTGATGTTTGCATTTTCAAATGATCCCTAGCCATATTTTCAGAAAAATTTGAATGAAGGGTGCTTGACTAAGATAATCTTTTTTAACTTAAATTTTCACGCGCAAACAAACCCTATCGCTCAGTCACCAAGGCCACAGTGCAGATGGCTACGCTGCTGGCCAATTCCATCCTTATCTCTGCTAAGGTCACTGATTGTGCCTTTCATTGCAGCTGGCTTGGAGATGGGAGACTGGCAGGAGGTCTGGGACGAGAACTCTGGCTGCTACTATTACTGGAACACGTTGACCAATGAGGTGGCCTGGGAGCTACCTCACTACTTAGCCAACCAGATGCAAAACCTACCGCAGTGTAACAATGGGTAAGGGGAAGACACTCGATGCTGCTCCTATTCCTGTGTACTTTGTACTTTGTACAGAGATTTTAGAATCATGGAAATAAATCTTAACTTTCCTCTTCGTTTTAGCGTAAACGGCAATAGCACAGCTCACCCAACTTATACAGAGGAAAGTGTTGCACCAGCTGTAACCGCCCCGGTGGCTGTGAAAGAGGCTAAACCAAAGGCAAGTTTCCACTTGGAAACTCATGAAATTAAGTAAAACCAAATATATGGCATTAAAAGGGAAGTAATGTATAATTATGTGACTTTTCATTTCTGAAGGAGGTCATTGAGAGCGTCGTAGGCCTCTCGAGCGAAGAGGAGGAGCGTCGCGGGGTGGCTGCTTCCCTGCTCGGCCCTTTGATTCCCTCTGAGGTGAAGGAGGCAGAAGACAAGTGGAGGAAAAGGTTGCTCAAAGGCCTGGAGGAGAACGAGAACAGCATGGATTCAGAGGGAGAGGCTCCCCGTCCTCCTGCATCTCCCGCCACCCCACAACGTGACCCAGACTCCACCTCCACGGCCCAGAAGGAGCAGCCCGCCAAGACCGAGTCAGAGGCGAACTCTGCCGCTGAGGAGGAGACGGAGGAAGACACTATGGAACTGGAGCTGGTTCTAGAGAGGAAAAAGGTCAGCTTCTGTGGCTGAGATGTGTTTTGATTTTTCAGTTTCAGCTGAAAAATCTGAATTTTGATGCATCAGGGTCACATTTTAAAACCCCTGTCATCCCCTCAGGCTGAGCTGCGAGCGCTGGAGGAGGGCGACGGCAGTGCGGGGGGCTCCAGCCCGTGTTCGGAGAACAGCCAGGAGACCTCAGGGTCGCGGGGCCCTCAGGTGAAGAAAAGCAGATGGAAGACGGCCTTCACCAGTGCAGCCAGCCCAGACTGCAATAGTAGAGGGTCTGAAACCCAAGAAAACACAGACGCAGGTGGGTGGAAGCAGCCAGCTTGAGAAAATAGAAAAAATTGACGACGTTAAAGCAAGTAGATGTTTCCTTTTCGTTGTGAGTAACAATGGCAGCATGCGTTTGTGCAGCAGTTGTTTCGGAAGCTGCAGAAGGAGGCGAGGAGAAGGATGCGGACGGAGCCGAGAAGGAAAACGGTGCAAAGGCAGCGGCAAAAGAAGAAGTGGTGGAAACACCAGAGCTCAAGGTAGTTTTCTAGAATTTTTAGATTTTTAGAATTTTCTAGAAGTAGAATTCTTTGCCCAGCAGTGATTGAGGTCATTCAACAGATATTTCAGAATGAATCTGGTTTAGTTTCAGATTGGAGAGCTAGCCAACACCTTAACCAGCAAGATGGAGTTCCTGGGGATAAACAAAAAGGCGATTTCGAACTTTCAGCTGCTCCTGCTACAAACAGAGGTAAGTCAGTATGGCTACATGATTCCATTTGACAACGATCCATGTTGTCATTGTGAAATCTTCTGTGTCGTCCGTCCCTTTTTTCCTGTGCCCCTGTCCTCCTCCTCCTGCTCTCCTTGACGTCCCGTCTCCTCTGTTTTGCAGACTCGGATAGCCGACTGGAGGGAGGGAGCGCTGAACGGCGTCTATCTGCGCCGCAGGCTGCAAGAAGCTGCCGAACACATAAAATATTACGAACTTAACGCCGCCCCTAAATGCTGGTCCTGCCACTGGGACAGGTACGCGCTCCTTTCCTTTCACATCTCTAAACTCCCTCGCCCCCCCACAAAAAAAACAGAACAAAGGGTGCCATGTGACTATACACCCTCGGTGCCGAGTTTGTTACACTGTAACGTGACTTGGGGAAGACGCGTAACCGGTTGACGTGGATGAGAGCACGTGCCAGAATCAGACTCTGGTTTCTGAGATGCCGTCCCGGCACTCTGCCTTTGCACGTGCTGATAACGGGAGCGTCCATTTTGGGACAGCCTGCTTTACCGTTAACTAGAAGCACCACAGACAGGACTCTCCCAGCCCATCTTTGTGAGGGCGTTTGGTACACTGGTTCTTGAGGCAAATCAGTGGAAAAGCGTGCGGGGGGAAAGGGGCGGTGGTAGGAAGGGCGGTCGCGTGGGAAAGTTTCGCACTTTGCAGGACTATGCCAGAACGCAATGCAGATACAGAGCGATGCCCCGGAAGCTACGAGCGTCACACGCTTCAATAAAAGGTGAAGACGGAGCGAGGACGGGAATCCTGCAGGTCAGACCAACTCTATTTCATATGTCTTCCTGTTTTTAATATTTGAGAGAACATGTAAAACTTTGTGATTTGTGCCTGCTACTTTGAAACCTGTGGTTGCATTCTCCCCCTGACGTCTGGGAGGGAATGGTTGTCTGTTTGGAACATTTGTGGCAACCATGGTGTGAGCTGCTGAATGCTACTTACAGGACCTAGAGATGATTTGTTTTGCTTTGGTTTGGTTTTTGAAAGCAAGGTGGGTCCCCTAAACCACATCCATAATCACACCGCAATCAGGCCCATCACGTGGGTGGCCATTAAAGTGGCCATTCGCGCTACATCATTCAACCGTGGCCATTACGACCACATCCCTGCCCAGACTGCCCCCCGGGTGTGATGCCACTCAGCCAGTTGTGAGATCAGCTGTTGAGACGCCCGCCCTGTATCTCTGTTGTCCCACTCTTTAGAGAGCACAGGCGGTATTTCTATGTCAACGACCGGACTGGCGCTTCCCAGTGGGAATTCCCGGTAGACGATGAAAAGGAAGGCGCCCAAGCTGGCCAAACGCAGACGCCTGGCCAAGGAGACGTCAAAGCCCCGTCTACAGAGAGGGTCACAGGTCAGCACACACACTGTCACCGATTCGCACACCAATGCGTCCTCTATGATGATGAATAATCATGAATTAGCACTCGCCATCCATGCATGAGCCTGTACTCCCGTCCACAGCCTCATCCGCCTTCACGCCCGCTCCGCCG
>OMPJ01046385.1:0-13708 GCA_900312935.1 Carapus acus | reverse complement strand
CAACCAGCTAAATTTACTATTCAGAGCTCTCTGAGCCAATTTTTGCAAAAGTCTCTGACCACAGCAAGGCAGAAGACAATTGATAAAGAACTGGCCAAATTGATTGCATGTGATTTTCATCCATTTTCAGTTGTTGATGACAAAGGATTCAGAGGATTTATTCATGCACTCAATCCAATGTATGCAATTCCAAGCAGGAGAACACTCTCCCAAAAAATCATCCCAGGCCTGTATGACAGAGAGCGTGCTTCACTGCAAGAGAGGGTTAACAAAGCCACAGCAGTTTGTTTAACAACTGACAGCTGGACATCCCGTGCCACTACATCCTACTTACTTACTTACATTAATAAAAGTGTTTTTCTACAACAAACATTAGATATTCTGCAAGTTTTTTACCCAATTAATTAATTTGCGCATAATTCTACATTTTTGGTGGTAATACATTAATTTAAGCACCAAAAAATCTGAAGAGCCATTTGGGATTTGGGAGCCGAAAGAGCCGGCTCTTTTCAGTGAGCCGAGCCACAAGAGCCGGTTCTCTAAAAAGAGCCGGAATGCCCATCACTAACGTGCTTGCTGCGTGCTGGGCAACTGTGTGTGTGTGTGACTCCAGCCCCTCCCCCCTCTGCTCAGCGCAGACACGGAGACGACGCCACACATATCGGCCAATCAAATGCGGCTTGAAGGGAGCGAGAGAGAGAGCGAGAGAGAGGGGAGCGAAGGGAGGCCGGCTCCCGTCGTTCATGTCAACGAGCCGGCTCTCGGAGCCGTTTCGTTCGCGACCGACATCACTAGTAAGACATGATGGGTCGGGCAACACCGATGCGTCGAGCACGCGCGACGCTCAGAGAGCGAAATCTCGTGTCGGTACGCGTGTCTCTCTATGAAACGGTCATGTGACCGAGATAGTTGCGGTATCGCTTGTCAGCGACGCGCCCAACTGAGTTCACAAGAAAGCACACCTGCTATCTAGCGCCTCTGCCAAAATAGTCACAGATCTTTTACCGCGCAATTATTACAACCACGCCACCATGATGCCCATGATGATAAATGCACCTCGTCAGTGCTGAGTGACAACTGACAGCTGAACATCTCTCTCTCTGTCTCTCTCTATCAAATGTGGGAGGTAAAGGCTGGCATAGTCCTGGTAGTTGTACCAGGAATGAATGTAGGAGCACTCGGAGCAGTGACACCCAAACTGGGAGAGTGGCTCCAGCAGATCCCAGGAACAACGTCCGGCGCCTCAGTCTAGGAGAGCGCAGTCCTAGGCAGGGCCATTTCAAGGAATTAAGGGGCCCCAGGCGAGACGATGGACATGGAGATCTTGAACATCTGCAAAAAAACAAAACTAAAACACAGCACCACCACACTAACCATACCATAACAACCGACATTTTAATAGAGTCCAAATGATGCGGTAACTATAAAATTTTTTATCAAAAAATATGTAAAATATAAAAAAAACCTATGACACTACAAAAAAAAGCTATTAAAACTATAAAGAAGATTGAGTTACAGACAGAGACCCAACACATTTCCTCTGTTGGGAAGAACGAGGCCACGGTGGCAAGGAAAAATTTCCCTTTATTGGGAAGAAACCTTGGGCAGACCAGGCTGCAGGTGGGTGGCCATCTACCCTGACCAGTTGGGGGTAAGAGAGAGAGGGAGAAGTATACAGATGTGCAACAGAACTCAGTAACAGTGACAAGGTTACAATTGCATTTAGCATATATTAACTTTATGTAGACATGTGTAAATACAATTCCGCATATGGATCAGAAGAAGTGCCCGGAAGCTTTGTAGGTCAGTCATCACAGAAGCGAAATGTTTACATTTCAAATCAAATCATCCTGTGCACATTAACTAAAACTGTAGTTTGCGCGCCTTGGCTTCAGCTAAGGCAACCACAATGTCCTCCATGTCCCAATATGAACATCACGTTCAAATGAAGTGAGTGCCAGTCCTGTGGGCCTTTCTTGGCCCATTGTGGACCTCTCAGAAATTTTAATCAGCTTCAGAGCTGAAAAGCTCCACTCACCTGAAGCCACTGACAAAGGGAGCGTCAGGAGTAGACTCAGAGCAATGCTTACATTATTGTACAAATCCAGCAGCTTCTTACTGTAGATGCATGTGAAATGGACAGGTGGCTATATGGTCTGGAAAAGTGAGGAGAGATGAATCAGCTCTTTAAGATATAATGGTGCCTGCTTATTGAGCACCTCGTAGGTGAGGAGAAAAATGTTAAATTCTAATCTCAATTCGATTCTCTACCGATGCTTAAAAACATCCCACGCTAATTTTACATGTTTAGTACACAGACCTACTTATACTTGAGTAAGTTTGAATTATACTTATGCTAAACATGGCATTTAAACATTTTGCTCTTTGAGAATTAGACAGACAAACCAGGTGCTTTAAAGACAGTTACCAATAACAGTTGGCCTGCAAGGAATAGGTTACTACTAGACATGAATGTTGCAGTTTGCTTTTATCATGCACCAAGCTCCACAGATTATACTACCCCCCAACAACTATGATAAATATGATAAACAGTGATTCTGCAACAGATCTGCGTCTTACTTCTGCTGTTAATAAACAGTGTGGAGCCATTATCAGCACTAACTGTTCTTTTCTTCCACTTGCAGCTAGTCGACACCATTGTACAAGACACCGATTTCATCCAGTGGCATTTATGACTTAACGCTATCTTGTGTTTTCCATTGCCCCTCTTCCTCTCTCTTCTTCCTTTTCTGGCTGCCTGAAAGAAAACCTCGCCTCATGGTGAACGGCGAAGTTTTGTCATTTGCCGGCTGTAGAAATCACCAACCTGGCTGGCTGCCAACAACTGGTGAGAGACGCCCCCTTGAGGGGAATTCTGATATTGCACTTACGTAGACCGCAACAGAAATGACAGGGGCGCTCACACAGTTTGTCGTTCCATTTTATTCATGTTCATGTCCAGTCTTGGAGCCCCTCGCCAGCTTGGGTCCCCAGGCATTTGCCTACTTTGCCTCTGTACACCAGCGGGAAGTCGTTAGGTTTGCCGCGTAGAAAGTAGTCACGTGCCGCCCCGCCCTCCCCCGTCGACAACTCGCGGCCGACCTAAAATATTGTCGCGCGCACACCCCCGCCCCTCGACAATTCCTGGCCGACCAAAAATATTGTCGCGCGCACCCATCCCCCGTTCCCCGTCGACAACTCGCGGGTGTGCCGTGGAAATCTTGAACTGTTCTTACATGCATTTGTATCATAGCCTAACATTAACATCAAAACGACTTAAAACACTTGGAGAAAACCCCCTGCAAATGTCCAAGGTAGTTACTATAATTGTTGTTGTTGTTGTTGTCAATATCACATTCACTATTCTACCTTTTGCTAAAAGGGCCAGATCTGACACAAAGTGATGGTGCCAAAAGGTCCAGTAACTCTTAAAGTTTCTTTTTCCCACAAATGTTACATGCAAATATAGACTATAGATTGATTAAGAACACCTGAAACAATTTTCCTTGTCACAATTGTCTTTATGTTGCAAATAGTACTGAAACCAAATATACAGTAAGCCACTCAGGCAGAAACATCTCTGAAAACAAAATGCAACCTTTCACTAATATCTTAAATCAGGTAGCACATAGATATATGATATATCTTACACACATTGATGTTTCACTCATGTTTTCATCATCTCCTCTTGAAAATTCAATATTTGTGCAATGTCGGAAGCATTGCTGCTTCCATCGCAGGCTATCTGAGAAGTAATAAGAAGTTACTTCCCTCTCCTTCAGTTGCTTCTGGATACCTGAGGACATGTCCTCAGCATTCCTTGCCACAGTGTTACGTGCCGGGCACAAATTTTCCATTTCTCGTTTCATAGTAGGGCAGATGTCCTCATTTTCCTGTCAGTTTTTGACAGTAAATTTTAGACAAAAAGGCCCCAATGAAATCCCTGCCAATCTCTGTTGGCAAATGGTTTACGTGAGCGAGTTTAGTTGGGTAGCTCCACTTAACGTTGAAATTCTTGAACCAGGCAGTCTTCTTTGTACAAATTCATTATCATTTGTTTGCGGTGTCAATGGGCCCAGTTAAATGAACTTGTAATCTGAATTATGGACTCTTTTTCAACCACAGAAAATTTTGAAATGGCTTGTAACTGGCACCCCCTGGTGTAGTTATCCCACAATGTGCCCAGTATGAGAAATGCAGTTAATATGGCAGGATGCTTCCTTTAAAGTATTTGCTATGTCACAACCTTACAATCGACAAGGTTGCAGTTTTGAAGCATCGCAAAATGAAATTTTAAAGTCACAGAAAAAAGCTCCTATATTGCAAGGGAGTGAGGCGGCTGCAGCACAAGAAGCGTGGCTACCCACGGGAGCAACTAGAGCCAGAGGAGCGGTAGTTAAGTTTCTGTACCGTTTCATAATTTGTGAAGTGTTTGTTGTACACCATACTGCTTTGTCGTTGTCGAGAGCACCTGGAGTGTGTTCTAACAAGTTCTGAACTTTATCTATTTATTTCAGGTATGTCCATGAGCATCAGCAAGCAGAATTTGAGGGATATTGCCTCTAAGAAGGCATTGGTAGTCTGCATACTTTAATATCTAGAGCAGCACTCATCTTGTTCAAAAATTGAATGTCACTTTGTAAAATGTCACGATCATTCTGTTGGAATACCACGGCTGTAGTTTATGGACAACTGACTGACACTTTCACGTAACTGTTTCTGTTCATTGACTTTATTGCTTGAGAGAGGATGAAACTTGATAAAATGCACTTAGTTTTGAGAAAAAAGACAACACGTGTTTCCTCTCCGATTACAGTTCTGTAGCAGAAGGTCTGAAGCTTGAAATTGGGTGGTGGCATTATTTCTTCCTCCACTAGATAGAGCTGTAGGTCAAGGTTGAGCGATAGCCACTTGGAGTTTGAGGGGAATGTTAATAGGGCTGAGAAAACGAGAAGTGTGTGAGCTTCAAGCATGAAAGGTATGTTGTGGATTAGGATTGTGGCTTGACCACCCCACACCTCTCCATACTGATAAATAAAGAACAAAGACAACAGAAGTCAAGGCACGTTGTTCCTTGAGAGGACACATTGATCCATTTACTCTTCAGTGAAGCATACTACCTTCAGGTTTTTCTGTCACCAAAGAAGAGAATTGTTCATGGGCAGCTGAAATGAAAAGGAAGGGTCAAACTCACAGGGCATTAGAGAGGACATTCACATGTTATTCACATGTCGTGAAATAATGTGTGTCACTTGAAGGATGGGGGCATGTAGATAAGAAAAAGATACAGGGATACAGGGTAGGTCTCAAATTAATATTGCCCCAAACTGAAGTTAGTGTCCTTCAAAATCAGGCACTGATTGGATTGCAAGATTGTTAGTTTTTGAAGGCCGTGCCAGTCACCCTAACATGCTTTTTAATTGGTCATTACCACAAGGGACTTGCTGGCCTTACCTCATTAGTTTTCAAAAATGATAAATGAAAACTCTACCCTCATCCCTTTAAAAAGAATGCCTTAAATCAAAGAATGCTTTGAATTTGAAAAATTGGCAGATGGGAGGTACTCCTGGCTTACGATGAAGTAAGCAGATTATTACAACTGAATTCATAAATTCAATAAAACCTTCAATTTCAAATTGAAAATATTACTGTGAATGTCCCATCTTAAGTATACAAGTAAGATGTGCTCACCAATTAGCAAAGTCCTCTGCACTCCATGAACGAATAACCGCCTTCGAATCAGTGGAGGTTTTACCATCTGCTGTGACCCAGTCGTCCTTGACATTTTTATTATAGTTGCCACAAGCACCACACATTTTACCCGCCAGACTTTCGTGTACAGAGATTGAGAGCGCCCCAGTCAGTGAGTAGGCCACCTGGACAGCTGACGGCCTTGCAATGATTATTGTCTTGTCTTTTATTTGTACATTCACTCCATTGCCTAGAGTGATGGGAACATATACTTTCCTGCCATTTACCTGGGAAGTAGAACCAAAGGAATCTTTTGAAATAACCAAAAATGTACATGCAATACTCAGTGCAATCTGTTCTGAGTAATAGTTCTGATATTAAAATAAAAATATGCCCCTTCAACATACAAATCTTTGTTCGTCTAAGTGTTGCTTACCCAAGTCACTTGTTGACCGTTGAGTGTGACAACAGCCTCCTTGAAGAACACATGCATGTGGGTCAAACTGGCAACTTTTCCACAGAGTCTGACATCTACGACCACACGGAACCACATTGTAGCACTTTTGTCACACACAGAGGCTGCTTCGAATGATCCAGGACCTCCAGTTGGTCCATTCATGCCATCAAAGGAAGTGAAGTGAGCCACAGGGCTGACAGTGCACTGGCTGTGACAACCTCTGATACCGTCCTTTACAATACACATCTCTCCACTGGCACATGCCATCTTTTCACACTTCATCACCCCAGTGGATTTGCACACACACTTAGAGCCACAGTCTTTGGTTACTATGGCTTGGCCCACCTACAAATGCATACGTGCGGTGAAATTAATATATCTCCCAAGGCCCTGGTTAACCTTAATGGAAAATAGAATGCAGGGTCTGTGTAAATCCTCACCGTGAGATATTTGCCATCACTAACACATCCACACTTTTCTGTGGGTACACATTGAACTCCATCAAAAAGGTAGCCAACGTCACACTGACACCCCTCAAAACAGCCTCCTCCACAGGCCACCGGAAAAGTAAGACTGGCACATGTTGCACTACAGGTGTCAGCACACACCTCATAGTGGCTGTTTTTAGGGCAGGTGGAAGCTACAAAATCAAGAGCGTATTTTGAGCAATAGAAGACCTGCAACTGTCAAGGGATGGATTACTGATAAATTGCAGTTAAACTTACGGCAGAACCACTTGCTCCTCCATGACTCTAATGTGACCCCTGCCTCCTGACAGGCAAGTGCATAGGCCTGGACGCTGTTACAAAGAGCGTCTTGTGGACCTTTCGCAGCACAAACATCAAATACGCAATCAGATACAAAATCTGCTGGGTCAATTTTGCTGTGACAGGGTCTGAAAGGCCCCTTTGGGGCACTCATGATGCCACAGGAGGCAGGCTTTCCCAATTCCCGAGCCTTTTCTTGGTCACACACTGGGCATTGCCCTCCACAGCCTCCACACATTGAGCTGGGCGCACCCATTACCCATGCCTTGCCAAAGTCGTCAGCGTTATTGGCTTGTTTCCCATTCGGCAATGTGAGGTCATCTCCACGATTCTTGTTGTAGTTGCCACAAAGACCACACATCCTTCCTTGGTATGTGGAGGGAACAATCACCTTCACATAGTAAACAGTGTCATACAGGACTATCAATCCAAAGTCTGTGCGAACAACTATGTTGCGCCCTTCTTGGGTCACTGTAACCATTCCTTCATCCAGTGATAATGGCAGGTTGAGGAGTTCATCATCCACCTGAGCAAGAGAAGTACAATGAGATACTGCTGGAAATGGCAGAGGAATCGGTGAAAAAGTTGTTTTAACTCACAGTGACTTTCCACCGGATTTTTTGCTGGATGTTGATGACATGGCCATAGACTGAAACTGCAACCAACTTAGTAACAGCTACTCTGCCATTCCCATATTTCTCGTTTCCCTGGGTGACTGTGAATGTCGGCAGCTGGCCTTTGTCATCGTCACAAACCTTAGCCAAGACGTAGATGCAAGTTCCCTGGAAGTCAAACCTTCGTCCATCGAAAGATGTGTAATGTGGGTCACCTCTGGCCATGCACTTGCCCTGTCCCTCAGGGTGGCAGGCTTTCACTCCCTTCACCAGCTTGCAAATTGTCCCTGGGCGGCAGGTTGTCTTATGGCAAGTCACGGCACCGTTCTCCCCACAGATGCACCGTTCTACGCACTCATTCTCTGGGTAGAAAGTCTCTCCCTTCTTGAAGTACTGACCCTCATAGGAGCAGCCACAGTCTCGCACAGGCACACAGGCGCCGCCACTGAGCATGTAATCATCATCACATTCACAGGCCTCAACACAAGGTTGTTGTTTGCTAAGGCTTTTGGGAGTGAAACTGGCGCAAGTGGCAAGACGGCCAGGGGCACACAGGGAATAATGGCTGTTGGCTGGACACACCATTGCTGTGGTGAAATCACAGGAGAGGGAAGAAAAACATATCAGAAGTGGTCTTCATGGATGTGATAACATATTGTGGGCATTTTATACACATTGAAGGCTTACGACAGAACGTGTCACTTCTCCAGGGTTTGATGTTGATTCCTTGGCTTTGACAAGCAGCAACGTAGACTTCTATTGCCTTACAAACTGTGCCTTGATGTCCTTTATAATGGCAGGAATCATACACACAGTCCTTAATGTAAACGGCAGGGTCCACCTGGCTGTGACAGTCACTGAAGGGCCCTTTGCTATTAGCAATTATTCCACAGTACTTCTCGGCAGCATAAACGTTCTGTTGAGAGAGTGAGCAGGCTGTGCACCATGGGCCCTGGCATTCCGATGAGCAGCCTTGCACAAGTTCCACTTGCCAGCTTTTGCCCAACTCTACTGCCTTTGCGGCGACCTTGCCATTCGGCATCATCAGGTCATCTTTGCTGTCTCCATTGTAGTTTCCACACAAGCCACAAACTGCACCCTGGTAGGTGCTTGGCACAGACACAGTCACAGCGCTGTTCCAGTTAAAGGTCACAGAGATACCAGCAGCTGTCTCCACTACAGCTCTCCTGCCTTGACGGGAAACAGTAAGCACCCCTTTGTAATCCAGGGGCAAGTTGGTCAGCTGCTGATTAAGCTACACAGCAGAAAAAAAGAGGTTATATGTAGGAGATTGTCTTTTTTACTTATCTTTTCATTTGTTTTTTTTTTTACATATTCATTCTATTTACAAATTAGATTTATTTAGGCTTCCCTCATCTATTCTACACCATAGGTGTCAAACTCAATGCCCTCAGAGCATCATTTAATGTGGCCCACAGGCACTTGAATGACTGGCTCAATGTCAGTGTCCTTCATTGAAAGGTGCATGTATCCCCGTTTACGACTAGTAGAGGACAGCTCTAAGAGCGGTGCACACCCCTGCCCCTGTCCTACGCCAATGACTAGCGGCGGACAGATCTCCGAGCTGACAAAACCCACCCCACCCTACCGCTGATGATTAGTACAGGACATCTGAGCCCATGACAGCAGCCATCATTCTAGGGTTGCCTCGGTGAAAATTAGTTCGACATCACCATCAAGACCATGAAATCAAAATAAAATCTAATTCAACAGCGAGCCAAATTAGCAGTAAGAAAAAGCAAAATAACAGGATAGATATATTAGACTGTATATCCCAAAAATCTTTCCCTCTTTTTCAAAAATTGCGTGTCATGTAGCTTATTCGTTGAATCATTTAACCACTTCTAGGGTGCATGTTATGCTTACGTACCATGATCATGTTGGGGTGTTCTCTGCTGATTGTGACGGTGACCCCATAGATGGTCAGAATGACAGTTTTGGTGTAGGATACAGCCTTGCTTCCACGGTTGTCATTCTGCACGGTCACTTTGAATGGCTCTAACCCAACTTGTTTAGAGCACAGTGCCACCAGCTGATACACACATGTGCCCTGGAAATCATATCTCTTTCCATCAAAGGTGCGGTAATGTGGGTCCCCGGCGGCCACGCAAGTTGCGTGACTGATGGGTCTGCATGCACGTTCTCCATTTTCCAGACTGCATGTCTCTTTGCTGGAGCAGGACGCTTCACGACACACCACCATTTTCATCGATGTGTCACATTCACACAGGCGACCACAAACATCATCTGCCCAGAAGCGCTGGCCAGGCTTGTAGTACCGGCCCTGGTAGGAACAGCCACATTTCTCAGCAGGTACACACACTCCAGCACTGAGGACAAAGCCCTTATCGCATACGCATGCTTCCACACAGGTTTGAGTACAGATCTCCTTTTGCTCAGGGAAGGGACAGGATGGCTGACAAGGGCTGGCACAAGGCTCATAGTGGCTGTTCCTTTGACAGTCCAGTGCTGGAGTGAAACATTTCAGAAAACACTGATGCACAAATACTCACCAAAAACGAAACTTTCTATTCATAATCTAAAGTGAAAAGGTTGAGATACTTACGGCATCCAAACTTTGTCCTCCAGTTCTTGATTATAATTCCCTCCTCACGGCACTCGTCACTGTAGGAGGCGAATGCCTGGCACATCATCTTCTTGTCTCCTTTATTCATGCACGTGTCGTACACACAGCTATGCATAAAGGCCTGGGGCTCCACGTTGTCATGGCACTCCTTGAATACGTTGTCGGTTTTGGCTGTGAGGGCCCCACAGGAGGTCTCAGCCTTAAAGAGCTGAAGGTCATTATCATTACAGCTAGGACAGGCTTTCCCACAAGTGTACCAGCATGAAGAGAACTTGTCTTGGTCAGGCGTTTTCCAGCTCTTCCCCCAGTCAGCCACTGACGCAACTATTTTACCATCTGGATTCTGGAGGTCATCACCTTTGTTTCCATTGAAGTTGCCACACAGACCACAGACGCTGCCATAGAAACTGCTGGAGAGCTTTATGATCACACGCCAGTTCCAGTCAAATGAGACACGAAGTCCAAAGTTTGTCTGCACAACTGCAGCGCGTCCTTGATGCATCACTGATACCTCTCCATCACCAAGATGAACAGGTAGGTTCTGCAGCTCCCCATTCACCTGTGGGAAGTGGATAAGATGAACGGGGATGATACACATTCTGTCAGAATCCTGCTGCTTGGACAGCAAGATCCGTGTAGATCCGAGTGTAAGTTCATCAGTGTCCTGTTGGTTTCATGTCTACCTGTTTTGCATGTGATGTATGTTTTTCCCCATATTTTGCTCCACTTTCACTTTATTTTCTGAATCCTCATGTATCTCTGTTTCTAAGTCTTTTTCGTTTATGTGCTCTTTTCTTGTGTAGGCGTGTCTTCCGTTGTCAGTTAATCTGCTTTTTGTGTGGGTGTGCCACAAAGTTTCCGCTTGCCTCTCGATTCCCCTCATTTGTTGTACGTCGGATCGATCTGCTCATCATGACATTGTCATTGTGAGAAAATATACAGTACGTAGTCCTTTGTGTTTGTTAACTTGTTGCGAATTAATTTGTGTGCAAGCGTTTGTCTACGCTTGTTTTTAAGTGCTCTGCACACATGGCAGACACAAATGTACACATATCTAATTGCAATGTAATTCTAATTCTTATGTCAAGGTCAGACTGAGTTTATGGCCATATTGTTCTCCTAGCGGCGTATTGTTCTGTGATCATTGGTTGGGTAATTTCTATGTTTTTTTATGTTGGACCTGAGAGGGGTACAACATAGTTACTCTATCCATTCTGCTGTTTTTTTGATGTTTGTGATCTATGGTTGTCTATCTCTGCTGTTTGTTTGTCCTACTTTTCGTTGACTAAACTAAATTTTCATCTTGTGCATGTACAATATGGATGAGAAATGACGCAAGTTGGAAGGAGTGGATCAATTACCTCGACTTTTCCAACTTGTTCTTTTCTGATGGTGATGTTGAACCCTAACACTGACACTTCTACTTCCCTCAGATAGGAAACTGCTTTTTTCCCACGGTTTTCATTCCTCTCAGTGATCATGAATGGCACAAGACCGTCGATGTTTCCACAAGTTTTTGCGAGGATGTATTTGCAGGTGCCTTGGAAATCGTAGTTGTACCCATCAAATGTGTGGTAGTGTGGGTCACCCCAGCCCCAACAGGTGCCCGTATACAATGGAACACAAACAGCCTCGTCCTTCTCAACTTTGCACTTCTCCTTGACACGGCAATTGGCATCCTTACAGGGATCTGAAACCAATTACACAAACGGAGTGTCAGGTCAACAACTTTTGTCAACAGCTGCAAATACTGCAGAACTCACTACACAAAGACCAGCTGGCACTGAGATAACTGCTTTTTCTTCACCAAAATATTACCTGTGTTGTGACATGCTCTGACACCCTTCCGGACCATACATTTGGTGTTGGTTGGACAAGAGTGACCTGTACAAATCAGGCCTTTTTCTGGGTCACAGGTGCACTTTGTGTCACAGTCATCATTGTACGCCACTTCCCCAGGCTAGAATGCAATGAGATTGTCGTTAGAGAGCAGGATAAAATGTGGTGGGGGCTACAATTTAACTGGAGTGAATTTCTATGGCTATCCCAAATAGTCAGGAAACTCAAAACAATTAATGAAATAAGTAGAGATGTCCGATAATATCGGCCCACCGATATTATCGACCCGATACTAGCATAAAAATGTAATATCGGTATCGGATTTTTTTTTGCTTTAAAACCGATAAGATAAAAACCGATAAAAATACAATAATGCTTGCGTTACACTGAAATAGTGCATATGCGCTCCTGAAGCGTTTACCGGCCCACATATCTGTATCGGCTGTTATCGGTATCGGTAAACTGAGAGTTGGAAAATATCGGCATATCGGATATCGGCAAAAAAGCCAATATCGGACATCCCTAGAAATAAGTCAATGGAACACTGTCTCTGAAACTAGACAACAAAGTTGGAACATGAGCTTGAATTTGCGGAATATTCATCTTCACAAACATTGTTTTCAAAAAGCATACATGGCATTTAGCACAGTGGCGGTACAGATTCCAAAATTGATATGGATTATTACCTTGTAGGATTTCCCATTATCATAGCAACCACATTGAGACAGTCTGACACATGTCTGGCCATTGAACATGAAGCCGTCATCACATTCACAGCCTTCCACACATTTGCTGGAGCACTCAATAATCTCTGTGAGGCCTTCGCAGGCTGAGGAGCACTGATCTGCGCATACCTCATAGTGACTATTTGCTGGACATTTCATGGCTGCCAAAATAATCACATCAAAGAGGATAAGAGGGGACTTCAGAAAAATACAAATGTATCTTTTCCGTTAGCACAAAGCACAGTTCAAAGACAAAACAACAAATACAGTCACTTACGACAAAATGAAGGTGTTCTCCAGGTGTTGACATCTACCCCTGCTATGTGACAGTTGAAGGCATAGGCTGCCATGCTGTCACAGAGGACGTCCCCGTCACCATTGGAGGCACACACATCAAAGACACAGTCATCAAAGTATGGCTTTGGGTCCACTTTGCTGTGGCATGCTGCAAAAGGACCCTTGGGTGCTGTAGCAATGCCACAGTAAGTGGGCTTTGAAAAAAGTGACTTCTGTGTTGAATCACAGGTGGGACAGTTGTTTCCCTGACAGCCATCCTCACACACAACATTGGGAATTATGACTCTCCACGATTTTCCAAATTCGTTGACATTTTTAGAAAGTTTAGCATTGGGCAACTTGAAGTCATTGCTGGGATTGCCATCAAAGTTGCCACACAGGCCGCACACCTTGCCACGGTAATTACCAGGTACAGTGACGGTGACGTGGTAAACCAGGTCATAAGTCACGCGGAGGTCAAAATTTGTTGAGATCACATAGTGGACACCCTCCATGTAGACTTGAACTGCACCATCATTAAGATTTATGGGAAGGTAGTTTAACACTCCATTTACCTGAAAAGGAGGTTCAAATGTCACCATTACACTGACTGCAGACATATGGACAATGTCTAGGGCAGTGTTTCCCAACCTACATTCTGCCATGGCACATTTTTACCTTGTAAAGAGTTCAACGGCACACCCGTGAGTTCTCGACGGGTGGGGTGGGGG
>OMPJ01046384.1:5112-17925 GCA_900312935.1 Carapus acus | reverse complement strand
TGAATATGCTACGAGACTTCCTGACTCCAGAGGCCTTTGAGATCGGCATTATCAAGTACCTCAAACGCTACAGCTACCAAAACACTGTTAACAGTCATCTGTGGGACAGCCTGACTAGTGTGAGTAATATGTGAATGAAAATCAATATCCTGGTCTTGCTTGTCCACACATCAGTGGCTCATGTACATTATTAGCATGCTTCAATGTAATTAGAATGTGGAAATCACCAGCATTCTTCAACACCACAGCATCATCTTTATTTATACAGTACATTTCTTTCTCACTGCACAATAAGTAGCATCAGGTGACATGTAAAATTATTTTGATAGCAATATTCATGTACGATAACCTGTGATGGTAGTGATTTATTATTTTTGAAATTATTGTGTGTTACTCTAGATCTGTGCTACTGAGCTAGTTGAAGGTGGAGTGAAAGAAAACGAATTTTGCTCCAACAGCAAATTGAAGTCTGAAGCCTCAGTAAGCATTGTCTTTTATTTCGTTGTACAGTCGACCCTCGTTTCTCTGGACAAATACAGACTGGACCTAGTCCGGACAATGAAAAAGTCCGGACATTGAAAATTGACTACCAGACATTGAAAACTGAGTACTGTACAGTAAATAGCCTATATTGTCTCGCACACATACTCCTAGGCGCAAGCGTGGCTGCCTCGCTGGTGGCGTCGTCTGCCGCGAGAGCCACCTATCGGTCAAAGTTGTCATTCTTTGGACTGGAGCGGCTGGAGCGGACATTCAGCCCGGAAGGTGGACGTTGTCCGGACAATTGAAAGTCCGGACATGTGAAGTCCGCACAATCGAGGGTCGACTGTATTTCTTTTAAAAGCCTCTGGAGTGTCATTGTGTTTAGTGTTGTGGTGTCTAAAGTTTTGGTTGTGTTCTGCCTGGCTTGCGAAGAAATGGTATTCGGATGATGAGCTTGATGTCAGGGCCATCATGGACACTTGGACGCTGCAGGAGGGATTCCCACTGGTTACGGTGGAGGTCAGAGGTCGTGAGGTCAGGCTCAACCAAGAGCGTTATCTGAAGTCTGATGACCCATCTCTCACTGAAGGGTAAGATGCACGCATTGAAAGCAAGTGAATCATTACTGTGTCAACCGTCATTTGTCCTTTGTAGACCCCTAAAATACGTCCTACTTTCTCCACTGACTACTACCACTACTACTTTTTACTTATCTAATGAATATTAAAATCGTGGAATAGCTCAAGCATGGTTTGAATGTCACCAAATTTCACATTCACATTTTTTATGTGACAATTATCAGTGCGGTTGATTTTTAATGTAAACATTGTAGCAAAATCAGGCTTTCAAGTTATCTTCACCATTTATCTGCTGTTAGTTTCCTGTGGCAGATCCCCCTGACCTATATCACCAGTGCCTCTGGCAAAATCCATCGATTCCTGCTGAAGACAAAGACTGGTGAGAAAGTGCATATCATACTTACACAGTTTTTTCTTTGACAAAAGACAGAACTCAGTCATGACACGCGAAATACTCTCATGGTGTTGGGTATGTGCCAAAATGTACTCTGCAAGTGGAAAGAATTTCGTTTGACATTTTTGGATCAGTGATTTCATCCTCCTAGCACAAAAATGTCATACCTTTTTCACTGCTTCCCGTATGGATAGATGTCCTGTACCTGCCAGAGGAGGTGGACTGGGTGAAGTTCAACGTGGACATGAGCGGATACTACATGGTGCATTACGCAGGCCAAGGCTGGAACTCCATCATCAAACTCCTCCAACACAATCACACAGCCCTCAGCAGCAACGACCGCGCCAGCCTGATCTACAACGTCTTCCAGTTGGTCAGGTGTGTTAACAGACTTGGACGTTTACAATGGCTTGTATTTGGAAGCTACTTTTTCATGTTACACATATACATACAACATACTGGACATACATACTGTACATGCAAAAAGTCAGGGCATGAGAAAATATGATTTTCTCTGAAATACAAGTGTAAGGAATATAATCAGCATGCTCTATTTATGACTCCACATTTTGTGTAAGGGACTTCTAGCTTCGTGCTTAGTTCTCAGTGAATGCAATCAAGCTCTTTCTGTACCTCGGCATGCTCTTGCAAGCTATCAAGTCAGTGAAACTGCTCTCAGAATCATCATCCTGATGACTTATATGTCCTTGATGTGGGAGCTGCCCAGGAGAAATCTACACAGTTTCAAGGGCTCTGTGCCAGATGCAATAAAGCAAACACATAACAGAGCTGAGTCTCCTTCAAGTTTCTCAGAGGAGATATTTTTTTCGAGCTGATGTGACTTTCCCAAGGACATTCTGAATGAGGCATGAAATTTTGGCATTTCGGCAAGTCTCAGCCATCTTGTTTCTCCTCCATTATTTTCTACTTTTCCGTCATAGCCCATTGAAACCATTGACTGAGCAATTTGTAGGTTTATCAAGAAACACAGAGTTAAGAGTTACTTCTTTAACTGCCTCATGAGGAATAACCTCAAGAACAATGGCACATGAATCAGTTCCAGTTTTTCTTCCATCTCCATTGAAAGAGTCACAAGAGAAAATAGACCGATGTAACAAGCTGGACACACTGGAGTGCAATTGGACCATTAAAAAACATGTGCTGCCATGTGTATACTTTAATTGTGTGCATGTATTATTTGTAGGGATGTCCGATATTGGCTTTTTTGCCAATATCCGATATGCCGATATGCCGATTGTTCAACTCTCAATTTACCGATACTGATATCAGCCGATACCGATATGTGCGCCAGTAAACGCTTCAGGAGCGCATAGGCACTATTTCAGTGTAATGCAAGCATTATTTAATTTTTATCGGTTTTTATTCTATCGGTTTTAAAGCCCAAAAACTCCGATACCGATATTACATTTTTATGCCAATATCAGGCCGATAATATCGGCCCACCGATATTATCGGTTTGTTATTTGTAACAAATTGTGATACTTATCACTATTTCCTTGTTTAATGTGGTTCTCAAACTTGATGCTATTGAAGCGGCAGACATTCATCTGATGCAGTCTATGTTGTGTTGCAGTGTGGATAAAGTGAAGCTGGACACGGCTCTAGATCTGTCCCTATACCTGTCTAAAGAAACCAGAATCATGGCTGTGACTCAAGGCCTGGGAGAGCTGGTGACGATGTACAAACTGATGGAGAAGAGAGACATGGCAGCAATAGAGAACCAGATGAAGGTAGCGGAAAGGTGAAGAGATTTTAGCACTGTGGTGAGGACAATGACTGATTGCCGTTTCTGTCTGCAGAATTTCGTAGTGCAGCTTTTCCGTGACTTGATCGACCGCCAAGAATGGACTGACGCCGGCTCTGTGTCAGAGCGAGTCTTGAGGAGCCACTTGCTGTTGTTCGCCAGCTACAGGAACTATCCTCCCTCCCTGGCCAAGGCCACGGAACTCTTCAATAAATGGATGGAGTCCGATGGCAGCATGAGGTCAGCACAAAGTGGCTCAGGAGGTGGAGCAGATGTCTACAAACCAGAGGCTTTCCGGTTTGATCACAGGGTCATAGGACCATGAACGCTTAACCAATACACTATTGCTAGGACAAAACATTAAGAGGATTTAGATATTGAGAGCAAACTTGAGACATTTTATCAAATCATTAATCGACAATTGTTTAAAATAGGGAGCATTGTTATGAAGTGACTAAGATGTAGATTAACATGTTGATAAACAGAGCTTTGGGGAGATGTTGAGGGAGATGTCCGCTTTGTCTTTCAGCCTACCAGTCGATGTCAGTTTGGCAGTGTTTGCTATCGGAGCCCGAACTCCAGAGGGATGGGACTTCCTGTTTGAGAAGTACCGCCAGTCACTCCAAATGTCTCTGAAGAGTCGGTTGAAGTCTGCCATGACCATCAGCCCCCTGCAGGACAAGCTCCAGTGGTGTGTGTATTATTTTCGTGTGGCACATAAAATAATTGTTCAGGTGTTCACAAAATATTTGATCCAGAGATATTTCATTTTTAAGAGGCAGGATCTTTGATTCAGAGCTATAAACATTTGTCACTAACACTTTTTATCCCTCTTTCTCTTTGACCCATTTACACAGGATGATGGAGCAGAGCCTTAGAGGTGACGTGATGAAGACTCAAGATCTGGCAGGAGTGGTCTTCTCTATCAGCAGGAACCGTTTTGGCTACAAACTGGCGTGGGACTTTTTGAGGGCCAACTGGCACACACTCATTAAGAAGTCAGTCAACCAGTGATTTCTTGTTTTTGTTAACTGTATAGACCTGCATCTCGGTATGTGTCAGTGTAACTATTATCTGACTAATATTTTAGATATTACCTGTAATTATTCACTTGTCTCTGCCACAGGTTTGATCTTGGCTCTCACACCATCGCACACATGGTCGGCATAGTCAACCAGTTCTCCACCAGGGAGATGTTGAGCGAGGTAAGCGAGAATGAACTGCTTTTTTTTTCAACTATTTGAAGTGTGAACTCGCTCTAGAGAAACATGAGTATACCAACATTGCGTGATTGCCAGTGTAAGAACTAGTATATAAATTTAAGTGTCTAGTCCAAACTTGATGATTTCCCGTGTCCGTGCCCAGGTGAGAAGCTTCTTCGACTCTCTGACAGAGGAGACAGGCTCCAAGCTGAGGTGCATACAGCAGAGCTATGAAACCATAGAGGAGAACATCCGCTGGATGGACAAAAACCTTCCCGTGCTGCAGGCATGGTTGGATAGACACAGTTCTAGTGTCTTGCACACTGATTTGTAGGTCATTGTGATAACTTCACAGCACTGGAGCCCCCGTTGGTAGGGTGATAGCCATTATGGCTTCCTGGAGGATTTTATTAGCCTTATTGTGGTAGTTTGCACATGAAGGAACATCGTGTTATGAAACCTGAGCTTATGTGCTCAGAGAAATCACAATGGCTTGGCACTGACTGCTGTCTGTGAATGTGTGTGAGTGTGTATATGTGTGTGTACGGTGAGGTGTTGGGAGTGATTTTAGGAATTGACCAATGTCAAGCACTGTTTGAGTTTTATTTCTTTGAGCAGGGACAGCAAATTATGAACATGTAGTGCAGCGGGAATTCACATGTGCAGCAAATGTTCTGAGGATCATTTGGCACATATCATGAAAAAATGTGACAATTAAGAACTTAATTTAATGTATTGTGTTGTACTCCTACTTTGGAATTTTCAGATAGTATCCTACAAAGCAAAATAATTCAAAAACCATTTGAAGTAATACACAGTACCGGCACATCCATTGTGTAGGTGTCTCTTGTGTACAATATTTCCGGTGCTCCAATCCCGATATTTCCAGAAAATTCAATTTTACCACCATAGAGACAAACTTTTAAGTCTGGATACAATTTCACACCATGGGTGAAGCTGTGCCTGAAGTTACTGGATTTTAGGATACTGCTAATTGTTTCCATTGCTTGCGTGTGATTTTGCATTCTAGGCAAGGAGTGTGTATATTGTGTGCAGCAACCAAAACAGTTTTTAATGCTCAGCCAATAAAGTTGAAAATGATGTGAATGTGGAGTTGCTCTGTGTGTTCTGAGTTGTTCTGTGTAAATATGTGACCTTTGCAGAGGACAGTGGACAGTGGACAGCCATGGACATTAAGCCATGGAAACAGTCGCTGTAAGTTGGTTTCTGCCTGCACCATAGTGTATCTCTTGGACATGACGTGACTATTCCTCTGATAACAAGATCCTCCCTGTCTCACACAAGGGCCTGTCTCCCTGTGGCTGGCCACCTTCAGCTGTGGACTCATTGCTATGATAACTTGAAATTAAAGTTTTTTAATTTCTTAGGAGCATCAACAGGCAAAATGTGTGGCTCCTCGTCTGAAAAAAATAGAAATCCTCGCTGTCTCACGCACAGGCCTATCCACTCTGACAAGAAACATGACGTCATAATCGTACGATGTGCTAGTGAAATATGAAAGAATGAGAATTACACTTGTGGCTGGACTTTCTGGACTTTTTTTCAAACTTTCTGATCAACAGCTTTTCCCCACACCTTTTCTGTCCTTAATTGTTTAGACTCACTGCTATTTTTTTCTGAAACTGTTGTGACTGAACACCTGCTGTAAAGAGGGATTGACCTCTGGCTCCCCTGTTAGAAAGACGTAACGTACCGCATGGCGCCCCCTTTTGGCACAATCTATGTACTTTGTGGCCCTCTCTCCCCGTGAGCTTAACCAATCGCCACTGCTCCTTTAAAACCTGCACCATGGCCATAAATCCCTCCTGAGAAACCTTTGGCACATCCCAATAAAACACTTTTTTTACTGATTAAGTGGACACATATGCACTCTGTGTACACACAAATATAAAGTGGAATCTCACCCTGCTCTTCACACACACGCACACATTCGCACACACATATGCACTATCGCTCACACTCGTACAACTCAAATCAATGTCAGCATTTGGAAACCCACGCACACACACACAAGCTGTTGAATCTGACATGTCATTTTGACTAATCTGTGGTTGAGCAAACACACTCATGAACGTATTTTATAGCACACACACCTTTATAGCACACCTACAATAGAAAGTGTACTCTGCTCCTGTGTGTCTCACTCACAGCTCCACAGCAGTGTCATAGGAAAGGAGGTAAGCCGATTTTGTCTGTGTGGAATCTGCTAGCGAAGTATTCGTAAGCTAACTAAAACTTAACTCACCAGTTTACTAAAACTTTAAAACTAGCTAACTGACTGAAAAAAAGGCTGACCTGTTGCGGGTTGCTTATGGGTTATGCCTCTTTTTTATTGACTTTGTGAGCAAAATCTAAGAATGACAACCCTGAACCCCAAAATATCATCAACATTGACTATGATTTGTAGGCCAAGTAGTTGGTATTGATCCAGCATGTGTGCAGCCTTCAACGTCTGTTTAAATACTAATTTGGTTCAGCTGAGATTGATAAATTTGGTAAGTTTGTTGAGCCTTTCTTGTATTAATTGGTGATGTTATATAATTCCATGTTGTGGCTCAGATTTGACTCATATTAAACACCAATTTGAAAGAATCCTCAGGGGCTCTTGAATTTGATTGAGGATGTGCACATCTATCACATCAGCTACCTTCCATGTGATGGTCTCAATCTGAGTGGCTTGTATTTGATTAAACCAAGTTATGTAAGGGGCAGTTCCACTCAATGGAAAATATTGTTTTATAGTTTCGCTCTGAGAACACATGCAGCAATAAAGTATATCAATGGATGAGACATGTGGAGCAATGACAGGATGTCCTCCACCTGGTGAAGCAGTCTTTGGTTTCCACATGCTCATAATCAAACCAAAGTATCAAAGTCTCTGGAAAGTCTCTGCTCTGTCCGCTGTTCTGGCAGTGATTCAGTTAGACTGTTAATTGTTGATGAATTCGTCCATACTTTCTTTCCATGCTCATTACCTCTTTATCCCGTTGTATCCCTGTCTGCTCTGAAGACTTCATACATCTGCAATCAGTTAGGAGTTTCTGTATCCGGTGCCATTACACTAGCAAAGATAAAACCTGATAAAGAGTGTTGGATGTGTTTGTTGCAGCTTTATGTGCAGTAGGTAGTTTAAAGATGTAATACAATGTACTCTCCAGGGAAGTGCAGTAAGGTTAATGGCTGGAGAGACACTAATTTCACCACAATCAGATCTACAAATGTGTGAACTCTACAGAGTAGCTTCTTTACCATTTGATTGGCAGCATGTAATGGGTTATGTTTAGAAATAAATCAAAACATTTAAATGATTTTTTTTTTAATCTCACATTGTTTCTTTCCATGATGTCAGCCTCTCCTGCCTCCCCCAACCACACATCACTGGTTCTTTCCTATTCTGTAATATTTACATTTATATTCACTTATTTCACATTTTAATTCTTGCATAGGAAAAGCAGCAACTGAAAATTTAGGTTTTTTTTATTTTTGTTTTTTTCTATTTTGGTTAAAAAATAGTCTATATAAATCGTATATATTATTGTCATTCAGATTCTGATTGTGCCTCTCCTTATTGCGTCACAGCTGCTCATGTCAGCATTTTTAGGGTTTCTGTTTGACTATGGAAAACATTGACTTATCAGACGAAACCTGTTTTTTGAATTGCGTGTTTTCAAAAAATGCGCTATGCATTTCTCGGTGCCCCACAATAGGCAGTCTGACACGAGGTTCACACTTCGGCTTTATCAACTGTGTCATCTGATAAGCTCACAAGTCCAAAAGGAAAAGGCACTCACCACAGAACGTCGTGTCTTCCAGGTCCCTGCTGTTACAATTCTAGAACGTCACCGATCTACCTGAGCGATCGGCTCCTCCGTCAGGATGTCAATCTTCTACATTCCTGTTGTGGAGTAAGACACACTCCTCAGCATCTCCATGTTGCTTTTCTGATGTTAAAGAAATGAGTGCTGCCACTCCAAATACTACAATTGATAATGAACTGCATCATCATGAGCATCATGTGGTTATATTAAGAACTTCTACTGCTTGTATCTCTTGATTTCTGTTGTCTCTGTTCTTCAGTAGAGGTCATTGTAACAACAACTTCCTTCAGGGATTAATTTTTACTTTTGTATTGACATTCTGACTCCATCATTCAAGATTATTTCACTTTGACGCCATTTCCTTTGATGGAATCTCGAGACACCCTCATTTGAAATGTCGCACATAGGTGTGTGTGTGTGTGTTTGTGCGTGTGTTTTAGCGTGTTTGTGGTTGAGTGTGGGTATCAGTGCTGCAGCAGCTCTGAGTTTCTATGGGACACCAGACCCAATATGCCCCATTTGGGGCAAAGCAAAGCAGTAGCTTGCAGCAGCAGCGGGAACCTGCACCCCAATTTTCTGCTAGCTTTTCACTTCATTTTTGACACTTAATCTAAGAAAAAAAAAAGTCACAAAAATCTTACATAAGAGCAGTTCCTCTGTGGCAGCGAGCCTGAGTAGCAGGAAGCGGTGGTGATGTTCTGAGTGAAGCAGAGATGCGGCCCTCCCTCCTGTAAGCGCTTCCAACAACATGTCAGCAACGTAATGCTGAAGTTTTATGGCCGATATTTAATTACCGGAGCACATGCTTCACATGGTGCTGAGCGGGTAACGTGACTCCCTCACCCCACACAAACAAACAGTGGCCACTTGTAGTCTTTTGGAACGTTCAGTGCAAATCTGACAAATCCCTCCTCTGCAGATTTTTGTTGATTTCTCCTTCCTCCGTAGGATCTCCTTGAGCATCCTGGGTTTCGGCTTCACCATCATGTTCTGCACGGCCTTCTGCAAGGCGTGCCATCGCTTCAGGGAGGAGCGGGAAGAGTGGAGGCGCAGCCAGGAGGCGGCGGCGCCTCCCCCTCCACCTCCCATATACTTCATCCAGTACCCGGGGAGCATGTCACGACAGGACGGCGACGACTTCCCCAGATCGCCCTTCGGCCCCGACGTCCACGGGCCGCCGCGATACAGCACCTCCGTCCACTGCGGACCCCCACCCTCCTACAATGAGGTGCATTCTTTATCTCGCATTACTTTCCTAAAATATGCGGCCCATGAAGACCAGGGAGAGTCCAGAACCTCTGTGTCCCCAGCTGATCTTCTCAGCTGATGTTCTTGGGTCAGCTTTTTCGCGCAATTACCAAATTACTGATTGATTGTAGCAGACTACAAATCACTCAACGCACCATATCTCTCAAAAGTTTCTCAGATTTTGCCTTTGGCTTGAAACCCCTCCCTGTATACAGATTTGTTTCTGTTCTTTACTCATTTCTATTCCTTTTGCACCGGATTTCAACACCTTAGTTCCGTTGCACAAGCAATTGCTGTAATGATAAAAGATTCCTGATTCCTGATTCCAATGTGCCTGAAATGTGCCCTTCCTGGCGTCTCACTCCCTCTTTGTCGCTGTCTTTCAGTGTATCTCAAGCGGAACTCATCCCGAATGTACAAATGTCCCAGTCCATCCCATAATACCACCACAGTATACGGAAACTGCACAAACACAGTCGTCTGCGTAAGCTTCAGCCGCCTCACTGAGCGCAGGACGGCGAAATGGACTCCATCGTTTTAGGACTTTTGCACTACTGTGGTTGACAAGTGTAATATTCTTTTTGTTGTTGTTGTTGTTGTTGTTGTTGTTGTTTGACCATTAAAGCTGTGAAGATGATGATGACGATGAGTATGTGATTGCTTCAGATTCTGACGTTGTTAGATGTACATGAACATGAGATGTGAAGCACCGTCACAGCTCTGACAACATCGTGAAATCCACGTGATTTGTCTGATTTGATTGCCTTTTTGGGAGCGTAGAACAAATTCTTGTCTTCACATGATATGTTTACGAATGACCTCAAAGGTGATATGAACAGTATTTTTGTGTCCTATGTAAAGAACTGTGCTATCTATTTGTGTGAAATGTGTGCACTATAAGATGTCTGATTATCTCTGTGCCAATAAAAGCGGGACAATATAGGTTAAGGCTGAATAATTGACTGATTTCAGTTCCCCAAACAGAAAGAAGAGGCCCTTGTGCTCATGCTGCATGAATTGATAAATGCTGCACACTTTTCAAACCATCTATAGATATGTAGAGCACAAACGGTTGAGCTATAACCGGGCGATCGGTGTAGCATTTGTTGTTATGCTCTGGATGCCTTTTTTTTTTAATTGTTTGCCCACCTTATCATGAAATCAAAAAGTGCAGAGTAATTATATTTTCCTATATTGAGTTGACGTTTGTCTGTGCCCGTTTTCTTACCAGACGTGTCTCCTCGATTTGTCCAGCAGGGTCCGCTCTTTCACTCTGCACGCCTCCTGATCTACAGAAAGCATGTCCAGGTGTATTTATCGCTGCTTTTCTGCTTTGTCAAGTGTTGCTGAAATGACACAGTTGCACCAACCACCTCATCCATTTTCTGCACTAATTTAGACGAGTGTTGCAGAAGAACAGACACGTTTGCGCGCGCGCGCGCGCACACACACGCACACACACACACAAACACAAAATACATTGCGCTTCTATGAACTATACATGACTATGAACAACTAAGAAATTAATACATTTTATATATGATAATGATGACAACAGCGCCAGTAATAATGATAATGACAATAACAGTAATAATAATAATAATAATAACAATAACAATAACAATAACAATAACAATAACAATAACAATAACAATAATAATAATGCATTGGTCATATCTGTACATATCAGATTAGGTCTTTACCTTTATGATTACACGTACCTGTGTAGTGTGATCTATCTATCTATCTATCTATCTATCTATCTATCTATCTATCTATCTGTCTGTCTGTCTGTCTGTCTGTCTGTCTGTCTGTCTGTCTGTCTGTCTATCTATCTGTCTGCCTGTCTGTCTGTCTCTGTCTGTCTGTAGAAATATGCAAGTCCAGTTTGTTTCCACGACTTGGGTTAAGATAAGATAAAATGAGATGAGATAAGATAAGAGAAGAGAAGAGAAGCTATATTTATATGTACACTGATGTACCTATAAATACATATGGATAGATATTGACAGAGGTGTATATATGCATGCAGATATAGAAAGTCGGGCAAACAACGGCATTATATACACTCATGTACTGCTAGACAATTATTGTGTGTGTGTGTGTGGGTATGTCTGTGTGTGTATGTAAGCACTCGTGGTCCTGTGCCCTCCCTTTACTGCTCAGGTGGTACATTCTGTACGTAAAGCAGTCCTACGTGCTTTTGACGTGCACGATAAACGTACAGCGAACACACAATGCATGTTCCCAAACACACACACACACACACAGGGCCTCGCTTTCCACGTGAGCATAGCAGATCATACATGTGGAGGCAGGCGCTCCCATACATCAACTCTCCTTTTTTAAGAGACAGGATGTAGTGTCACCAGCCCGTCGGTGGGATCCGCTCCCCTCGTCTCTCACATTCAGCGGATCGTCATGCCACGCTATCGTTTACCATCGCAGGGGGGCGTGTATGGATCTATGCACCAACGTGTCTGTGTGTGTGCGTTAACTGTTCCCGAATTCCTGGCCAAGATAAGGTTTCTTTCGTCCCTAACTTTAGTAGTGAGGGGCTGAGCATATGACAGCGACAACATCTAAATGTCCAGCACTCGTCCTCTCTCGGTCTGAGCGGCTCAGACAGCTGAGCGGGAAGTTGGGAATGTTACTTTAGAGCTTTGCAACATTTTTCAAAGGTCAGGGGTGATGAGCACAGAGACAGAGACATGGCGTCACTGAAAAACGTTACTTTAGAGTTCTTTCTGCTCCCTTTCACGTTTCTGCTCTCCTTTCCTCCCTGGTCTCGCTGGTCTGTCTTAACATAATGACGCTCAGCAGCACAAGGCCTCATGCTGCTATCTTTGTCTGGCCTCTCTCATCACACCAACATGCGACTCGTTGTTTGATACCGTCAGTGTGTGAGTGTTGTGCCTGTCTCCAGGACTCACTTACACCTGTTGTCCATGTAAGAAAGCTTCATGTTGTGTTACAAGATGATTATATTTGGCTTCAAGCATGTTAAAGTTGTCCTGAGATGTTTGCACACTTAGGTCCATTCGCTCGAAATAAAAACAACAATTTTGAAAAAATGGTACAGGCTTTTGTCAAACATATGGAATATTTGTAATAAATCCAAAATGGACGGAGAATTTTAAATGACTTTTTGAAGTGAAGATCGAATGTACTGGTTAATATGGATTCAGTCAAATGTAAGTCTTACTTATATTTTTGATGAGGTTTTATCTATGTGTGTGTGTGTGTGTGTGTGTGTGTGTGTGTGTGTGTGTGTGTGTGTGGTGTCTAGTTGGGGGGTCTAGCA
>OMPJ01046383.1:2329-16041 GCA_900312935.1 Carapus acus | reverse complement strand
TCCACCACCCTCCACCCTCCTGTCTCATCCTCTGTTGACGCCACATTGGAGCTCTCACCAACCTACAAGGCGGTTTGACTGCAGTGACGGAAACAAACTCCTCCTCCAGCCTCTGACTGTTATAGATGTTAACACTTGTCATTGTTGACTTGTTCCCACCTAAAAGTGTGGCAAACTGCTAACTCGGTGAAGTGCAGAGCTGTTTTTCTTTTTATGCAGCACCATCGATAGCAACGTATAACACACCCATTGTGACTCACACACATTAACGCACAAGCATGAACATCTGCCTAAGAAATGAGATATACACTCACACACACACGCACACACACTTATGGCATATAACTTATTCAGCAGAGCATGAAAGATTCAGAGCGTTCGCCTTTGTTTAAAGATGAGGAACGCTGATCGTTTCACTCCTCTTGGAGTACCTGTTCCCCTCTGTCTCGTTTGCTCCTTTACTTCCATCTCTTCTGTTGCTGCTGTGCACTTCATCTCCCATCTATCCATCCAATTATTTTATCTTTTTTTAGAATCGTTGATTGACAGAGACCCCCAGTCCCCCCCTGCATACACATGTGCACTCTGCTTGTATCCCCAACTGCAACGGCACTGTGACGTGTGTGTGTGTGTGTGTGTGTGTTGTGGGGGGGGAATATAGTGAAAACATGAGAAGAAAGGAAGCATACGCGGTTCTCTTACTCAAAGTAGGATGAGCTGTCAGAATCACTTTTGCCAGCTGAAATGATTACATCAGATGTTTCTATGACAACCAATGGGCTTCTATGGTGGTTAATGGGTGGAGCCAGGGGGTTTGACAACTTGACAGGAACAACTCGGCTGCCTGCGATTCTCACATTAGCACATGCACACACACACACATGTGCGCGCGACATGACAGTTCAGGCGTATCTAGGTTATCTCTAATCAAGGCTGCATTTAGATCCCCTAGTGAAAATTAGGAAGATTGAAGCCCCCACATTATCCAAACCACAGAAAATACCTTTTTTATTTGTATTTTCTTGCCTCGTCATGCTCTTGTCCTCGTTGCCTTTGTGTTTTTGCAAATTGATATGAACTGGAACATAATCCAAGCAAAATCCCATCTGCAGCTGATGCTGTATGTCTCAAATTTATGTCCCTTTTAAAATAATGAGACATCCATATGATAATGAAGCGATTCCACATATTGGCCATAGCATGCTTAATCCTAGCCAAGAGTGGAGGGTGATGCCAGAAAGATCAGAGTGATGTAATCTGATTTGATTTATGTTGTCTGCCTGACCTTTATTACCTGGGTTGGCACTGGAGGAGAGAATTAGAGAATAAAGCAGTGTGTGGGTTGGGGAGCAGGGAGTCGATATGAGGAAGGAGAAGTAAATGAGAGCAAAAGGCGATGAGAGAAAAAACAAAGTGCCATGGCTGGCTTGTTGTTTGAGCTCAGCGCTTTACTTGCTGGGATCCCGACCCCTGTTCACCCCCTATGTAACAGGACTTTTTTTCTAAATCAAACATTTAGCTTCACCTTATCTTGCCTTGCTCTCTTTCTGTCGCTCTCTTCCTCTGTCCCCCTCTCTGTCTCCTCCCGTCCCCATGTCTGTGTCTGTCCTGCTCTGTCACTTACAATGTTAATTATTAAGAGTAGTTGTAGTTTATCTGCTGGCTGGGACTCAGGTTTCTGACAGAGAGATGGAACTCTCCATCCAAGGGCGGACACATGTGGAGACAGCAAAAGCCCAACGAACCGTGGGGAGGATGTTAAGCCAGAGGAGAGGGGAAATGCATGAGAGAATGCAAGAGAAGGATGTGGGCAAGAGGAAAGACAGAGGAGACAGAGGAGAAATGTTACAGAAGTACAGGGGTAAATCATGTTGCACTCTAAAAAAGGGAGACAGAGAGAGAGAGATGGAGCGGGGACAGCAGAGTGAGGGCAAAATAATTAGGCCAAGAGAGGGGGCTGTTGCAGAAAATGAGAGAGAGAGAGAGGAGATAAAGGAGAGACGCTGCAGGAAGGGAGTGCACATGAGGAAGAAGGGGAGGACATTTCCTGGGTGTCTCAGCATGATGGTGAATGATGGGCCAACCATGGAAATACTCCCATCCCATCCATCACTCACACCTTGACCTCAACCTTTCTCTTGTTTGTCTGTGCTTCCCTGCCCGCTGTGTGTGCGCGCATGTGTGTGTGTGTGTGTGTGTGTTATTGATGAATAGAGTTACTTAAGGCGCTGCAAGTTACACAGATGACCGGTCACACTTTTGAGGGAATGAAAGAGGCGTCAGGAGGAGTTGAAGGATGTCAGCCTTTACTGTGTGTGTGCATTGTTGTGTGTGTGTTTGCATATCAGTATTAATTATGTTGTGCTCCAGTCCAGACGGGATGCAAGCGGATTGAGGAACTCCAAAGTCAGTTCCTACAGTGAGATGGGGGTTCCCATGGCAACTACAGCAAAGGGAGGACACTGGATTACCCTCTCTTCATTTCTCTGTCTCTCTTTCCGTCTCCCTCTCTGTCGATCACTGTTTCTCCCTCCCTTGCTCTCCCCCTTTCTCTTGCTCTCTGTCCCCTGGGTGATAAAGGATTTTACTCTCATTAATTTTTCTGCCCTCTTGAGGGCAAAGTGCCCAGGAAGCGCACTATTTGTCCAGATGTGTGTGTGTGTGTGTGTGTGTGTGTGTGTGTGTACCCGAACAGGCTCCAGGCTTTGTTATTTAAGCGGCCTTGGCTGTCGAATACATTCTTGTTATCCATTCAGCACTTCTCACATTTGACCATTAACGCGCGCGTGTGTGTGTGTGTATGTGCAAAGCCAGTAGCAATAATTTGTTTACCCGTCTGCTTCAGACTGTTTTCCCTCTGAAACTGCATGGGTTTTCATTGTCTTTGCTTGGCAGCCTACAACACACACACACACACACACGCACACACACACACACACACACACACACACACACACACACACACAATGGTTGTATTTAGTATCTAACTTGTAATTAATGCAATAGTCTTATTGTTGCTGCCATTATTCTGGGATGTCGGGCCACTGCCACGACATAAATCTCACACATTTAGTTGACCTGAAACATCCTAAAGTAGATTTGATTTTTAAACAACTGGTGCAACAAAATTGTAAGGTGCTTTCCCTGCATATGTGCCATTTTGAAAAGTACAATACTTACACATGCAACCACACACACACACACACCCATAAATACACATATACACATATGCCACCATACAAGCAAGTAGCGTCAGGAGATCTGTGCACATGCTGCCTCATATGGCTATGTGTGGTGAGATTCATCTCCGCCTTGAGGAAAATGTGTTTTCCCATGCAAAGTGCTAATCTTTCTCCTCAACAATCTTGTAGATTGTTTGAGACCATCATTTCATTTTATGGAGTTGCCACAAACAGCATAAGTTGCGACATAGTTTCTCTTAGAGTTACATTTAGGATTCTGTGTGACAACATTTTTCCATCTCTAGTGTCAGACAGCTTTAGGTTTGCATTCTTTTGGGATTTGAAATACAACATTGCTTTCACCGTGGAACTATGTAAAATGTTCAGTTCAAGTGAAGGAACAGACCTTGTGGTCCATGATGGAGACAGGCAAATATATTCTGCAGTCATCCCTCTCTTTTCATTGCAGTATCTCACTAATGAAGAAATAACGTGTGACAATCCCTCTAATACGCATTAGAAGTGTAGCCGCCAGTCGAAACTTTGTGGTTGAGGGGGCTCTTAATCAGTTGAGCCTGTCAACTGTTTTTTTTTTGTTTGGTGTCATGGGACCTCGAAGGGAACGTCAGCTTCAAGCTACACTTTGCTGCTCAGCTGGTTGTATTTGCCACTTTGTCAGCTCTTCCATCTTTTTTTGCTCTAAATCGTGGACAAAATCAAGCAGCGACAGATGCTCAGGGACTACTAGTTAGTCACTAATGTTCGATTTCATGCTGCATATTCTGAGAGCAAAATTTCCCAAGATGAGCTTGTTTTGCAGAAGATGCTGTTGAAGGCTACAACCAACAGAGTAATAAAAAGAAAATAAGCCATGAAAACATCTGTGAGGGTTTGAGCTTTTGCCTTCCCAGGACCCTGAACACAGATCTGTGACTTTTGACTGATGACGTAGCTAATTACGGTATTTGTCATCTCTCTTTGGTCAAACAATGGAATTCTGTCAATTTCACTTTTTACTATCACTTTTTTTTACAATTTTACTATCTTCATTGAAATGCACTAATATCTACAAGATTTAATGAACTAACAGGGTTTGAGGGTGTTACTGTTGAGTCAACACTACATGATCATTGCCGTGCAAAATCAAGAAGAGTGTATATCTGAATTTCAGGCCACAAACCCAGGAAAAACTATTGAAAATATCACCTTATACAAATAAGTCCAAATTCCAGACGACTGGTATATCTGACAACCACAACGCACCAATCTCAAAGACACTGTAGGTGATTTTGCAGTTCGGCCACAGCCCACAGTCTAATTGTTTTTCTGTATGTTCAAACTCTGCTCCCGCATTGACCCTTAACCTTTCTGTCACATGGTTTGAGCGAGTGAGCATCTTAGCCATCTTGCTCAACTGTATTACTCTGGGGATGTTCCAGCCCTGTGGTCACACCTCTTTCCTGTTGCAGGTAATATGTGCATGTACATAGTCATGATTACAGACCAATTATGGTGTGCAGTTTTACGTTATAATAGGCGTTAAAAGTTTTCTCCTTGAATTTCCTGCTTACACTAATCTTCTGCGTGTGTGCGTGTGTATGTGGATGTGCAGGCTATGGATGATGGCATTTTTGCGTTTTTTGCTGGGGAAATGTTGGTGAAGATGATAGCCCTCGGGGTCATAGGTCAGAGTGGTTACCTAGGTGACACATGGAACAGACTGGACTTCTTCATTGTTCTAGTAGGGTGAGTATTTGACAGCCACACACACATGCACATTGGCCCAAAACACGCGCACGCAGCTGACATTAAATACAAGCCAAGTGTGTGTGTCCGCCCGTGTGTATTTTCCAAAGCTTAGATACTTGTGTAATGCCAGTTAAATGTCATGTGTGTGTGTGCAGGACATGCTATCTTCTGTTTGTGTGTGCGTGCTTGTGCGTCCGGCTGCAGAATGACGATTGGCACCGTAGACTCCTGTGGGATCAGGGTGTGTGTGTGTGTGTACACTTGTGTCGGGTTGGCCAGATCACACTGATTAGGCGGCTGATGTGGCAGTTGTTGCTCTTTGTGTCGTCAGCATGCTGGAATACTCACTGGACGGACACAATGTCAGCCTGTCAGCAATCAGGACCGTGCGGGTGCTCCGCCCCCTCCGTGCCATCAACAGAGTACCCAGTGAGTGGCTCTCTCCCTGTTTATATGCTCATTTGTCTCTCTCTCCCTATTCCTCTCCATGTCACTTCCACTCTGGGTCTTTCTGTCTTTGTGTATACATTAATTACCAGAAGTGTTTCAAACTATCCCTAACCCAATATTGATTTGAACATAGGATTCTATTGCATCATGATAAGTGCTGTGTGTGTGAGTGTGTGTGTGCGTGTGTGTGCGCGCGCTCGCGGCAGCAGTTTTGATCCAGCTAATCGCCAAGGTGTTATGATAACAGTGTAAAGCAGTCAATCTGCAATCTATCTGCACAAATAGATTTAAGACCTCATGATTAATCTCCATTGTGAATACTCATCACAAATGTGTTTATCAGCACATCAGAGACATTAAAATGATTCTGAAAATCACATTGTGTATTTGCTTAGCAGAAACAATAAAACCAGACCTCTTCGCTGAACTGAGCATCAGTTCATCAGTTACTGTCTACTCGTGCATTTCAGTGAAAACGAGTCCCAGCAGTAATGCGTATTGTGAAATGGAGTAATTCATGGTGTTATATATTAATCTGCTGTGAAAAGCGGCATGTTTAAATCAAACATAAGATCCAAAAGGTAAAAAGACATCTACAAACACACATTTGAGGCATCTGATTCAATTGCCAGGGCTGTGATAAACAGGTAGGGGAGAAGCTTATATGCAGAGAGGACTACTGCAGATTTGCCATAAACCATGTGAAAAAAGGTGTTGTTAAAGCCGCTCAATACAGAGACTGTTTAGGTAAAATATTTCCAAAATGTCAGAGACATTATGTTTGTTCATGTGAGCCCATCCACCTCAAAAAACAAGCCACAGGGTTGGAAATATAAAGCAATGATTCAACTCTCGACAACACATCCAAGAAAGATACTGTGATAAAACTTTGCAGTATGAAGACAAGAAATGACATTTGCAGAAAATTCAAAAAAACATTTGTGTTTATCTCAAATCTAAAATTTCAGTGTATTAGTGTGAGGTGTTTTCTTGCACTGCTCACCAGTTCACAGCCACTCTTCTTCTCTCTCTCTCTCTCTCTCTCTCTCTGTGTGTGTGTGTGTGTGTGTGTGTGTGTGTGCAGGTATGCGTATCCTGGTCACCCTCCTCCTCGACACGCTGCCCATGCTGGGCAACGTGCTGGCTCTCTGTTTCTTTGTCTTCTTCATCTTTGGGATCGTGGGCGTGCAGCTTTGGGCTGGTCTCCTGAGGAACCGCTGTTTCCTGGGCGAGGATGTCAAGATGTAAGTTGCCATAGAGACAGCCAAATGTCACAACAGCGATCTCCTCTCCATCAATTTCCCCCCGACCTCTGTGTCAAAGTTTGGCCTGTCGCTGGCTAAGCCATTATTTCCAACAGCTGATCGATAGGGTGGAGGCTCCATTCTCCTCTGTCCTGTGCTCAGACCTGCCTGGCAGGCATGGATGGTATAAATGTATTTCTCAGAATTAGTGACACAACTGGTGTTAGGAGAGCTCACAAATCAAAGGATTAAGTAGGCTAAGTGATTAATCTGTGTTTAAACTCGGTTTGTGCGTGTGTGCTTGCGAGCGCGTGTGTTCTTGTGCTGAGGACTGGAGAGGGAGGTTCTGGATAGGCACGTCTGTTTCAACAGACACCCTCAGAGTCTCACTGTCCCTCCGGCTCCCTCTCCCATAATCCCTCTTGTCATACAGCGTAAACACACACACACACACACATACACATTATATCAGAGAGCATCATCGTCACCTGCTGACCTCACATCTGCTCAGATAACAAAGCCTGATTATCTCCCCCACTTGTCTGCCTCTGTCTCCACTCATGTTTTGAGCCTTTTTAGCGCTGGTTTAGTTTGTAAGAGCAATCCTGGAAATCATGTGGGAAGGACCTTGTGTCAGACTGTAATCATCTGTAATTAGACAATCATTTTATTTGTGTTCTCTAATGAGAGTTCATTTTAAAAGCACGTCCCAGTCTGGTAAAGCAGACACAGAGCATACATCTCCAGTCTTCGTTTTGAACATCAGATTGATTTATTTTCCCTCTGAACCACGGACGGTATTTTGAGGGGAGCTGGTTGTGTCTATGGAGTTTGTTTGTTGTGCTTATTTCGTGACATTTCCGAAGTGAAATATTCCTCTGTTGTTGGAAAGTGTCTCTGCACTGTGTGAAGAAGAGGATGCAAGAATCCCATCTGAACCCTCCTGCCACAGCGTGACTCTCTCTGCTGATAACTCACAAAACACCACAGTGCAAAATACAAAATGTTGCCAGATAGCAGAGGACTGAAAGTTGTAATGGAGCTGTTATTTTCCTTTGGCCGAGCTCTTTGTCTGTGCCAGGGTCACCCAACGTGGTGAATTGTCGCCCAGACATCAAACAACTTCACTGAACAATTCAAATTAAAACTGTCTCAACTCCCTGGGGAGAAGTCTTGGAGTACAAACTTAAAAGTTGTGTTTGAGAATTTGTCCTACTTAAGAAGTGTGATGAGACGCATTGAAACCTCATACAGTTTGCGATGAACTACTTACTGTCCTTTCTTCTTTTCTACTGTCTTCAGTAGATACAACGTTTCTTTCCTGAGCAGATACTATCGGCCCGACGGCTCGGACGATCACCCCTTCATCTGTTCCACGGAGAGAGAAAACGGGATGCTGCACTGCTCCGACGTGCCTCGCCGTCGCATGGGTGGGACCCCCTGCTTCCTTGCTGCTGAGGAGGTCCCTCCAGAGGTGGAAATTACAGTGAACCAGCCAGCGCCGTGTGTGAACTGGTACCAGTATTACAACGAATGTCAAGCTGGAGAGGTGAACCCACACAAAGGAGCCATTAACTTTGACAACATCGGATACGCATGGATTGCAATCTTCCAGGTCAATCTTTATGATGGAATTACACTAGATATGAAAGATTATACTATCGCAACATATTTCACAACCGCATTGATCTTGAATATATGTTTTCTATCCAGGTTATTACTTTGGAGGGCTGGGTGGACATTATGTATTATGTCATGGATGCACACTCTTTCTATAACTTCATCTACTTCATTTTTCTCATCATTGTAAGTACCCCCTGGTCCCTTCATACACACACACACACACAAATGCAAATGCATGTGTGTGTATTACAGCGCTATGCGACATGTGTGTTTCCATCACTAGGTGGGCTCTTTCTTCATGATCAACCTGTGCCTGGTTGTCATAGCAACCCAGTTTTCCGAGACGAAGCAGCGAGAGCATGCCTTGATGAAATCAGAGCAGCGGGCCCGCCAGCTCCACCAATCCACTTCTACCCTGGCCAGCGACAGCCAGCCGGGGAGCTGCTATGAGGAGATCATTCGTTACCTGGCCCACCTGGGCCGCAAGGCATGGCGAAGGCTGTCGCACTACTATGCACGGACACACACGCACTGCCAGTGCGTGTGTGGGTGTGGGAGAAACCGAGGGCAAGGGACCGTTAGAGTGGGCAGAGTTGGCGAGGTGAACGGCCTCGCTCACCGTCACTCAGGTCACGCCCCCAACGATCTCTCGCACCTGCACGAGCTTTACCACCGTCACCATCGTCACCATCAGCTACAGCAGCAGCAAGAGCAGCATCATCCACCTCAGCCTGAGCCCCTTTCCCGCAATATCGGAAATGGTTTTAATTATCCCATCATATCGCCACTTCTCACTCACCTGGATGGAAACTGCCAGAAAAGTCTTGTTGCCATTGAGCCCATCAACAGACCTCAGCAGCATGGTGAGAAGTGTGTGTGTGTGTGCGTGCGCGCGTGCTTGCGCTTGTGTGTTTCCAAACAGATTTTAGCATATGGCCCTTTTGTGTGTCGACTAGAATCCTTTTTGCTCCTCTCAGTAGCTAGTAAACAATGATACAAAGGGTCAATAGTTGTCAAATTTTTAATTAGCCGTTATGATGGGTCAGCTTTCTCGAGATCATTTCATCAACCGTTTCATTAAAACACAGCAAATAAAATTTCTTTACTTATAGAGGTGAAATCAATTTGATCCTTTGCTGCACACAAACAACATGAAGCTGTGGTATTAATTGTGACTGTGTTCCTGTACTAACGACTAAAGCTATAGGATTTAAATTGATGCCCTCCAATGTTGTAGTTAATATTCTGCAAACTAGTGATGTAGTTTGGCCTTGGGTTGGATGAAATAGTGTTGATATTGCTATTGATTAGGGCTGTAAGTTTGGCAGTGGCAAAAACATTTAATCACAGCAACCTAAATTCACCCCTTGCACGTTGGTTCTGTTGCCTGACAAATGGAAACAAAGTTTACGCTTAGTCTCTGATTCTGTTAAGTTCCTGTTGCAACCACACGCACACGTACACAACCACATGGACACGCTGACTCAAAGACATTTTATCATAAAACTGGTAAGTTTTAAAGTAAATTCAGCCTTCATGCTGGATGGAAAGGTTCACACTATGTATAGCTGCAGAGCAGAGAGCATGTTGAATGGATTTACTTTATTTGTCTCCAGTGAAACATGAATTTCTTGTATTTGTGATGACAAGAGAACCGTTTGCGCTAAATTACTGTTTGCTGTTGTGTCGCTGGAGCCTCCAGAGCTGCCAGCTAATTAATGCAGGGTAAATTTTAGTCCCGCTTCAAGGCACACCCCTTCCCCTGAACACACACACACACACATACATATCCTTATTCTAATAAAAGCTCTTTCCTCTCAAAACGTCTCCAACTGCACAGCAGCTTCCACAATATGGATCTTTGTTTCCCCAAAAATGCATTAACACTTCTCAAATGTGGTGTTAATAAACACAGGACATCAAGCATGTCTACAATAAATACAACACACTACCTATTTGCAGAGGCTGGACTCATCACCCTCTGTGTCTTACCTGTAGGTGGGAGCACAAGCCAGCAAGCATTACCTACAGCGGGGGAGGTCCTGTGGGACTCAGCATCCTGCCCTTACTGCATCTACTACCACCAAATAAACGACAGCGAGAAGGGGGACGAGCAGCACGAATACCAGCATCGCAGACACAACATCCCTTGCCATGGCAACAGCCCCTGTCATAGCCCTTGCCGCTGTCTCGCCGACGGCCGTGCTGACGGGCAGGTGTGTGAGCCAAAGAAGAGCCTGTGCGCCCGCCTTTGGCCCGCACTGCGAGCCAAGCTGGAACTAATAGTTGGGAGCCGATACTTCAACAGAGGAATTATGATCGCCATCCTTATTAACACGCTGTCAATGGGGATAGAGTACCACGAACAGGTATGCAGGCCAGCTGTGCGTGTGCACACGCCTGAGTGCGTGCTTGCGTGTGTGTGCGCACTTATGGACATGCACTCAGCTGCATTGCTGCTTTCAGATTGGACTGATAGACATTGGGTGTGTTAATCAGTGTGTGCAGTGGAGTCACTAACCTCACCCTCCAATCAACACTTACAGCGCTGTGCATATGGGATCACTGCGCGCGCGTGTTTTTGAGTGTTCATGTCGGCGCCTGCATGTGTGTGTATAAAGAAAGGAGGAATCTCATAAGACCTGAAGTGTTAATTAAAGTGTGACCCTGGGACAGCAGAGAGAGGAGGGATGGGGTGGCAGAGAAGGAGGGAGGGGGAGGAAGAGAAAGGGAGGCAGATTGAGCGTCGCTGAAAGGCCAAGCAAATAGAGGAGGAGGAGGAGGAGGACAGGTATTGTGAACAGTGGGAGATGGACAACCTGCGCATGGCCACGTGTGTGAATAGTCTGCGCTCCTTCAAAGGGGAACGATTTGCATTTCCTCCAAAGCAATTTGTGTGCAGAAAAACAGGGATAAAATGGATTCATCTGTGGAGAAGCACAGCAACATGCAAATTATGCAGAGGTCAGTGTGAATCATCATCATAATGATAGGCCAAAACTGAAATGTTGATTAAGTCTCCGCTGATGTATTCAAATGTTAAATGATTCATTTATTCCATTAATCACCAAGAATTCATGCAACATAGTACATATACATCCAAGAGGAGAAGCGATCCCCCTGTGTACGTCCCCCTGGGCACCTCGCTGAGCTGCCGCTGCTCCTCTGATAATGAGGACGAGTCTGATGCAGAGAGGCAATTTCCCTCTGGGATTAATGAAGTAAACCAAAAAAAAAATTTTGAATAATCTCCCTCAGAAGCTTTGAGCCGAAAAACAAACAAACAAATTGATCGGCTCTCATTGTGCCTGCAAAAAGAAACCAGAACACAGTGATGAATTTGCCGATTTGATGTGAAATTGATTTTAATATCAATTTTGTAAATCAATTTCGTTATGAGGAATGCCGTTAATTGTAGAATTTCAGCCAGCAGCAGCAAATCTTCTTCCCATTTTTGCGAACATATTTGAATTCGTACTTCACAGAAAAAAACAATTTGTTCCCAGTCCTACCGCGTGTGTGTCTGATTTGTGAGGAGGTATGATCCACTTTCTCGGCTCTCCGAGGTCGTTGTTACACCTCTGTTTGTTCAGCTGTGCATAAAAACACAGCGGTGTTCCTCAGTGTGTCCAAAACTGCCTGCGCCGCGGCGTTAAAAAAAAAAAAAATCCCTTGGTCTGACAGTTCATCATTTCCCTCTCCCTTGCTCTCTCCTCTCTCCTCCTCCTCCTCTTCCTCCGCCCTCTTTTCCCTCAGCCACAGGAGCTGACAGATATTTTGGAGATCAGTAATATGGTGTTTACAAGTCTCTTCGGTCTGGAAATGCTGCTGAAACTTCTTGCCCTCGGCCTCTTCGGCTACATCAAGAACCCCTACAATGGCTTCGACAGCATCATTGTCATCATCAGGTTTGGCTGCCGCCAACGCCGAGTACAGAAGATAAATGACTTCCACTTTTTTCAGGCTTAACTCCAGTGTGTTTTGAGGCCAGATTTATTAAGGCTCTGTTTCTCCAACTGCCGCGTAGTATCTCTCCGTCTCCCTGGTGATCTCTGTCGGCTTGTTGTGTGTGCCCCTGAAAATGACTCCACTCATTAGTCTAGTCCCCATAACAGCCAGCTGCTGTGAAGTGAAATTAATCTCAAATGAGTCCGTTATCAGTGCTGGCACTTCCCGATTGCTGTCCCCACGTCCCCAGGCACCATCACCCCACCCCAACCCCTACAGCTGGACACCGTCCTGCTCTTAGGTGTGTTTAGTAAATTAAGACCTGAGAGGCACCAAATCTTTGTCGAGTTAACAGATCTGCTTAAAGCTAGCGCCAGTCTGGCATTATCGCTGCCATCGTTGCGGGAAAAAGCAGACAGATTTCTTATCAGGCGTCCTCATATCCCAGGGTGTGTATCAGATACACGATCTGACCTGGTCGGAGGTCATTCGTGAGCTAAAGAACGGTGGTGTTCCATTATTCACCAGAGGGTAAATGAGCACAGCTGTGCCGGCCGTGTTTGTTCACCTACACTGCATCTGCCTCCTTTGTGCCTTTGTGCCACCTGCTAGATAGAAAAAACTCCTCTCTCATTCCCTCAACACAGATTTCAGTTCCAAAAGGCAGCAAGATTCAAAAGAGCTGCATCTGAGATAAAGCAGATTAGGATTTGTTTGCTCTTGAAAAGCTTTGTTGACGTCCTCTGTCTAATCTCCTTGCCTTGTGTGTGCATGTATGGGTGTGTTTGTCAGCGTTTGGGAGATTGCGGGCGAGGCTGATGGAGGCTTGTCTGTGCTGCGTACCTTCCGTCTGTTGAGAGTTTTGAAACTGGTGCGGTTCCTTCCGGCCTTGAGGAGACAGCTGGTGGTGCTGATGAAGACCATGGACAATGTGGCCACCTTCTCCATGCTCCTGATGCTGTTCATTTTCATATTCAGGTGTGCTTTGACCTTTGCCCTCTCCCTGCACACATATAGCATGTTGTGTTGCACTAATCTCAACTCCCTACTTGTAACACCGTTAGATAAATGTAGGTAGTACATTCTGCGTTAATCTCAGATGTAAATTTGATATATTTATACAGTAATTGTTTCCTAAATTGAAGTCAGATTTCTTGGCTAATGCAACTTAACATTGACCGCATCTGTCTGGAATGAGTCATAAAATACCACATTTTCCAAAGGTGTGTTTGTGTTTGTATGTGTGTTTTGTACATTACAGCATCCTGGGCATGCACCTGTTTGGCTGTAAATTTGGTCTGCGACATGACAGCGGTGACACCTTACCAGATAGAAAAAACTTTGATTCACTGCTCTGGGCGACGGTTACAGTGTTCCAGGTCTCACACACACACACACACGCGCACACACGCATGCACGCGCACACACACACACACACACACACACACACACACACACACACACACACACACACACACACACACACTATCTTCAACCAGAAAGCCGCCATGACACA
>OMPJ01046382.1:27065-38655 GCA_900312935.1 Carapus acus | reverse complement strand
CGGTCCGTTATTGATAGTCGAGCGGTCATTATACGAAAATAATGACCGCTCACGTGACCAATATCGGCCAATCAGAACCAAGCATTCACACAAGCCGTGTAATAACTGTGATTAATCACCTTAACCCACACATACACATTCACATTCAAAGCTTTATTGTCATATGAAGGGTATGGAAACAAGTTTCCCTGCACAATGAAATTCTTACTTTGCGGCCCAGCACCGGATGCCACGAATAAGGAGAGCAATACAGATAAATAAATGAATACATTTTGTTAAACTAATGCGGAAAATTTATATATGCAGAAGAAAAAATATGCAAAGAGGACAAATATGTACAGAGGAAAACATTTGCATGATTGAGAGACACTTTTAGTGTTCCTTTAGATGGGTGTTCTCAGCTGTTTAACAGTCTGATGGCTGTGGGAAAGAAAGAGTTCTTAAATCTTTTGGACCTGCATCTGACACTCCTGTATCTCTGACCTGAGGGGAAGAGTGAGAACAGTCCGTGTTGCGGGTGTGTGGGGTCTCTGTTGATGGATGCAGCTTTCCTGTGGACTCTGCGATGGCAAATGCTCCACAAAGAGGGCTGTGGCGTCTCGGTCATCTCAGCCTTTAGCACTCTCTGCGGGCTTTTGCGGTCCTTCGCAGTTAAGCTGCCATACCACACATTGATGTCGGTGGTGAGGACAGACTCCATAACGCAACAGTAGAAGTTGCTAAGGAGGTCTTAGGTGACATTCCGAATTTCCTCAGCCCTCACAGGAAGAACAGCCGCTGCTGAGCCTTGTTCACTACCTGTGTGGTGTTCAGTGTCCAGGTGAGGCCATCAAAGATGTGGGCCCCCAAGTAATAGAAGCTGCTCACCCTCTCCACTTCAAGGTCTTCAAGATCTCTTAACAGTGGACGATGAGGTCCCTTATTCTTCCTCATGTCCACTATCATCTTTTTTATCTTGTCTGTGTTGAGGGTGAGGTTGTTGTCCACACACCATGTCACCAGACTGTCCACCTCCCTCTTGTACGCTGTCTCGTCCCCGCCAGTGATGCGTACTATCATTGCGGCATCATCTGCAAACTTCAGGATGGTGTTGTTGGGGGTGGGAGGCGACACAGTCATGGGTGAACAGGGTGTAGAGGATGCGGCTTTAGACACAGCCCTGTAGGGTTCCAATGTTGATGATGATGCTGACTGAAGTCCTGTTCCAATCCTGACAGACTGGGCCTGCATATCAGGCACACCTCCTCCTGTTGTCTGTTGAGCGCAACAGTCTCTTGTCTCGCTCTGCGATGTAATCCTGGCTCCTATTTCGTCCAGCTTGTTCTCCAGGGACCGCACGTTTGCTACCAGGGGCCTGGGGGGCGTCTGCTCAGATGAGCCTTTAGCCTGGCATGGAGCCAGCCTCTCTTGCCATGCTTGCGACACCATCTCCTCAGCGTTCTCCGTTGGTCTACGTCCTCCTGTGAAGCTGGTATCTCATGGTTCTCCTGGGGGTGACGATAATGAGTGTTGCCGTGATTGTAGCTGTGTGGCCGGATAAGTTCTGGCGGAGGGTATCCCGTAAAGTCTGTGCTATGCGGAGCAATATCCAAAAGTTCCTGTCTACTGTATTTTAACAGTGCATGACAGGTGAAGATGGTGAAAGTAGGAGAAAAAACACAGTACAAAATGATAACATAGAGATAACGATAAAAAAAAGTGGCACCCAGGTGCGGAGCGAGCGAACTCGTCCGCTTCAGGGGGCCACGCTGCATGAATTCCTTTGCCTTTGAACTTTTCAAGATGTTTCCATGAATAGATGGTGAAGGTCACAGTAAGTCTAATGATTCAGCAAGTTCCTAATGGGCCCAGTGAGAATTGTTCTCTAATTATCACGAGACAACCCCATATGGAGCTCAAACAATCCAACATGCTTCCCAATACATCATTCCTGACCTTTTTTGTTCACTTGAATAGATAGTGGTCTGAAACTAAATGAAAAAGCTAAGGCAAGTGCCTCTTTTATAGATTGTAGATCTATTCATCATTCTGCAATGTTACAAAAATGCAATCACTGACATTTTGAAAAGGTATTAAAGGTCTGTTTAAAGGCAGAAATTGAAAGTTACTGAACTTGAACTGGACTCACCAGCGCTTGGTTATCTAGCCAACTAAACGCCAAGTTCAATAACTCCAGTTGAAGTCCAGACTTGTATGTGGAGTAGAATAAATCCAGTAGAAACTAGGACTTGCCTCATACAATTTACTGAACTTAACGTGTGATGAGACATTTACTTGAAATGGACTCACAGAGGATCTCGCAGGGATGAAATACACAAGTGTTTATCAGTCAGACATACAATTAACTACACAAATTTATAACCATCATTTATAACCATCATCTATGTCAACATGTGCACATGTACCACCGACGCCACGTACTCCAAAAGTGCTGGACACGTTTCCACTCCTCTTTAAGGAGCTCTGCTGTTCCCAAGTCTCCAGGTGTTGGTGGTGGGATGCTGCGTTTCAGCACAACTGGAGTCAACCCTGCTTGTTCATCCTGACCTCAGTGCTGCATTTGACACTTATCAACCATCAGCACCAAAGTTTTTTTGCTCGGCTGCGAGTTCGACAGGGGTGGGCGGGGCGGCACGATCAACTAGATTGATTGACTGACTGACTGACTGACTGACTGATTGATTGATTGATTTGATCATTCAATCATTTACCTATTTTCAGTTTTTGATACTCATATCTTATCATATCCTGCCTCTTGGTCAATTTTCTGAGCACACTTACCACAATAACTTCATGTTTCTATTCCCATCCTTTGTTACCTTAACCTGCTTTCTAGTCTTTACTATCCAGTCATTCATATCGATCATCATACACCTCTTCCTTTGCCTTTTGATCCTCTCTCTTTCAAAGTTTCAAAGTTTGAAGCTTAGTACTCCCCTCCTCCCAGCTGTCCCTCTTCTTCTTTAGCAGTTTTTCCTTCTGGACACGCTGTAGTTTTTACTCATCCTATTACCATGTCTGCTTGTTTTCTTTCTTCCGTCCAGGAAAGACATCATACATCTTACTGCTAGTTTCCCTAACCACACTCCCTCAGCTGTCTCAATCATCTTATCTTTCTTATATTTTTATCATCTTATCGATCTTTTTGATTTCCCAATGCATATCACGATTCCTTCCTAAACACCTCACGACACCCTCCTCAGTTTCTGTTGTCCAATCCTAAACTCTGCCTTCACATGTCTTCATCTTTCTTGCTACGATCCTAAACACCATCATTTGATGCTGCCTTGCTGCATTCTTGCTTAGCACCACTTTGCAAACCATCAGGTTGCCTCTTCTGTACATATCATCTACCCATGTGCACCTTCCTCCACTCACGTAGGTCACCTATGATCCTTCATTTTTTTGAGATATGTGTTATGAACTACCGGTTCAACCATCCCACATCTCAATCTCGCCGAGTTCCTCTCTCAAACACCATATCTATAAAGCACTTGCTGCCGCTCTGTCCACTTCACCAACATGTCAAATGAAGTATGCACCAATAGTGTCTTGCTTGCCCGTGGACACACTTTCTAGGCTACACTCTAGACTTACTTGAACTTATTAAAAAAAATCATCTTTCTCATTTATCTGACAATCAACTTCATGTTAAAACTTTCAACACTTCTTCACAGTTTCTATATGTAATCTTCTGATCCTGTCAGTGACTCTCTTCACTGCCACACCACACAGTGTTCCATTTGGGAAAACACAGAGATTTTGGATAGTTAGGATACATACCATAAAGATGATGATTTTCAATGGACACATTAAGAATGAATACAATGGGATCACACAAGCACAAGCACAAACATAATCATGTTACCCTCTTACACAAAAATAACTGAACCAGTAACAAAGTAAATGGTATTTATTTATCATCTCTCAAAAAATGTATGACAACAGATGATGACTTGCATACAAATGTGACCCTCAAATATGTATCATCAAAGGATTATTGACTCATGCACATCTATGAACATATATTCATCGTCATGAACAAAGGAACAAAGGAACAAATGAACGAACGAAGGAACAAAGGAAGGAAGGAAGGAAAGAAGGAACGAACGAACGAACGAACAAGCAAATAAAAGAAACAAATGAACAAACGAATGAACGAACAAATGAACGAGTGAGGGAAATAGGGTGTTCTTTGAAAAGAAAAAAAACTGAAGAAAAGACAGTTTTACTATTATTCTAAGAGGGTAATGATGAGCAGCAACCTGGCACCTTAAGTGAGGACTACAGCTTTCTACAGGAGGACACCACAAAGCAGACACCCTTTCGCCCACTCTTGTGAGTTGGACACACACAAGGGTGTATGGGGCACAAACAAGGGGGAAAAGAAACAGGTGGATGGGCAAGTTGACACAGACAGGGACAAAAGAGATGGGGAGGGGCAGACACCAAAGTGTGTGAACCTCAACAAAACACTTAACAGAGATTTGGATCCTGAATATTGCATACCAAACTGATGTTAGATCCTTGATAGAAAATTATGTCATGGTATGGCTTATCAGTTTTATACCTTTCTAATTACTACTGCTCAGCACATCACCCCTTAAAAGAATTGCGACATTATATAATTCTACATCCATTCAGGCATCCACTCACTCTCCAAGATTATGTTGATCAATGTTGTTAGAACCTTAACTACTGTCTCTTAACACATTCACAGGATTTTGGTTTGAACCAAGTGCCTTGCCGTTCCTAATGTTCCTGATTTCCACTGCCACTCTCCTCTCTCTCTCATTCTCTTCATTCTCTGGAATAATGGAAAAGCAACAAAACCATGTAATACCAACGAGACTGAGGGGTCTATCGATTTGTGTGCGTGCGTGTGTGTGTGTGTGCATGTGTGTGTGTGTCTCTGTGTGTGTAGAGAGTGATGCGGAGGTGCCCCCAGAAACACTTCCTCTGCTGGAGCAAAGGAGCACTGGGTCTGGATTCTCAGCTGTCAGAGCAGGGATAAAAACAACTAATAAGAGGTATGACATCACCAATGTTTGCTGTGTATGCTCTTCTGCATCACATACACATTGATATCCAGTGAACCAAGTAAGTCCAGTTTGTCCAATCTAGCATTTTTTGATTTGTTTGCTCTGAGGGCTATGAACAGGGAAAAATTTCAGGGGCAAATACTGAGTAAAAAACATATAGACGCATATATGTCAGGTAGCCTCAAATATATATGCCTTAAATGATTTGTCTGCAGGTCTAAACTGAAAACACGAATCCAAGAAAGTGAAGGGAAAGCTGAGAGTTTCCAGGTAAAAATTTCCAAATGTCTGTCTATCTATCTATCTATCTATCTATCTATCTATCTATCTATCTATCTATCTATCTATCTATCTATCTATCTATCTATCTATCTATCTATCTATCTATCTATCTATCTATCTATCTATTGCATCTGTGCTTTGCAATCTATCCTCTGCGTCTGTCTCTCAGATTTCCATTAACATCACAGAAGCAAGACAGCTTGTAGGAGAAAACATTGACCCCAGTGTAGTGATCGAAATTGGTGAAGAGAAGAAACAAACAAGTGTGAAAGAGGGAACTAACGCGCCCTTCTACAATGAAGTAGGAATTCTTGCTGCAAGTTACAGCCTACTCATCCTCACAGTCTAACTGTTGATTGTCTGTTGTCTCTCCAGTATTTTGTCTTTGACTTCCTTGCTCACAAAGAAGTTTTCCTAGACAAAGTCATCAAACTGTCAGTGAGTACAAACAACACTTAAGTACTGGGATATATTATAGAGAGCAGGTGTAGCGAAAACTGAGAAGCAGTATGTCATCTCTGACGTGAGGGAGACCCTGTGTTTTCTGTTCCAAAAGAAATTTACCAATCACCACAACTCTAGATGAGCTGCCATGATAGTAGACTGTGAAAATCTCTCTGTTGTAGATTTTAGTATGTATTTATTGCACGGATTTTTTTGCTGCCTTTAAGCACATCCTCAACCTGCAACCATTCTGTCTGTTTCGTTCTTATTGCTAATTTAGTGGAAGATGTCTTGCCGCAGGGTGTCTTTCTCTTGACAGTCTTCAAGTTCTAGGAGTTGAGATAATCAACTAAGCCTTATCTTGGGAGAGAACTTTTAGACCCTCAATTGCCTTAAGGCCACAGAGATTATAACCAGTCCCTCAAGGAATAATTGTTGTTTTATTAGATTTCAGAGAATATCTGAGGAACATTCTCTGGCCTTACAATTGTAATACATTCACCATGGAAATGCACTCGGTTCAGAACAAAATTCCATGCATTGCTCCTCGTTGATTTTGCAACAGGAGCTCTCTTCTCTTCTTGAATCTGAACATATTAGGGAGTAATGGTAAGCAGAGCTGTGAGAAAAGTGATTCTTGCTGCACTAAAATACCTGCAGACAATTATTTTTCTTTGTAAACTATTGATGTGTTTTCCCTCCCCACAAAATGTGTTCAAATTTGCCACAAGAGTTAAAATCTCAAGCTCCACTGGGTTGCCGCAGTGCTTTCTTTCCTTTGTTTGTCATGGTTATTTTTTTTTCTCCCTGGAGTGTCCCATTTGTGAGTTATTCAGCTCAGAGGTCAGGGTTACAGTTGTTAAAACATACTCTCTAGAATGTACCTGTTTTCTTGTTAAATTTATGGCTTATGCTACATAAAGTATGACCCAATTTTGCCCCTCGTGCACCCTCTATGTCAATTCTGACATGACCATGTGATCCACTTTTTGCCTCTTATATGATGTCTTTATCACTTTTGAGGTGATGCATACTAAGATGTTGAGGAGTTTCTGTATTGGTTCTTTCAAGCTGGATGTTTGGACTGTCTATAAACAGCCAGGTGAGAGCAGATCCTCGTACATGTTGAGTCTTGTGATGGGGTTAATGACCTCTTGGCAACTAGAAACTTCATTGTAGTCTGTGTTTCAGCTCCACAAATGGCATGCATTTTCTCTCCATCAATTTCACCTATTTGAAGCATCAGTTTTTCATATCTAGCTTTCCATCAACATATCAGTTGTGGCCTGCTTCAACAACACGTACTACTCAACCAGTTATTAAAACTAGCAACATTAAAACTTTATGTCACACTCACTGTGCATACACTCTGCACAGAAGCATTTTCATGCTAACTAACTTGAATGTCAACCCGCCTGTGGTCACGCATCCTTTTTTTTGCAATTACTCTCAGCAACAATACCATTATCCCGGTCATGTGGTACACAAAGTGTATGACTTAGCTTTGTCTATCCACAGGTCATCAATTCACGAATAAATGGGCCATGCTGACAAATTGTGCTGACCTCAGCACAGGCGTGAAAGGATATCTGAAGTGTGATATCAGCGTTTCAGGGAAAGGAGATGCTGTGAAACCTGGACAAAAAACCAGTGATGCTGAGGAGCAGATAGACAAGTGAGACACCCTGCTTTCGTTTTTAGCTGTTCAGGGTGTGAGGTAAACACAGATCTTTTAAAGATGCAAGTTTCGTGAGTTTTCCATGAAAATGAGTTTATGTTGAGCTTGACCTCAAGCAATGGCCGGTCTAAGTAATGATCTCGTGTCCACATGAAGAATCTTTTTTTTTTTTTTTTTTGTGAGATCATTGCCTTTTATGTAGGTACTAATAAAATGTCTCCTTGGAAAACAAAAGCAATGTGAAGTTGAAGTGAAATGTTTTGATATGAATTGACATTATTTTTCATTTTCATTACCTTTCCTCTCTGATTTCAACTTTTCTTTTTGGGCGGCTCTACAATCATCTCAGCTTGTGCTTTTATTATTCTGCTCAGAAATTTATTGATTCCAGAGGGATTTCCCTCCGAGAGACCGCAGGCTCGTTTCAGTCTGAAAGTATACCATGCTGAAGGCCTTCCTCGGAACAGCTCTAGCATCATGGCCAATGTCACAAAGGCTTTCATTGGAGACAACACAGCACTCATTGATCCATACGTTGTAATCAGCTTCTTTAAACAAGTGGTGAGTTGAATGTACTTTGTTTTGAATTTAGTTTTATTCGTGATATGGAATAAGCATGAGCTCATAGCCACCCTCGTTGTCTGATTGGTATAGTTTTCTATAACAACAGTAGAGGAGTGGAGGAAAAATGTTATACTGTAAACTGTGGCTATTGTTTCATTTGTTTAAATGTTTCAATTGATCCTCATAATAAACCACAAGAATATAGAAAATAGTTATCAACCATGTCATGTTTTAATGTTTTACTTTATGTCATATGTCGTGTGACGGTTATAGCTTGACTCAGCCAGAAAAACTTTGATCCCTCCAATGCACCCTTTTCCCTCTCCTTTCCCCTCCTTTCCTATCCCTTGCTTTCCTGTCCTTTCCTTCCCTTTCCGTTCCTTTATCCTTACTTCTCCTCTCCAACTTTTCATTCCTTTCCTCTCGCTTTGATCTCCACTAATCGTCTCAGGGGCGCACATCTACCCAGAAGTCTACAGCAGACCCTGTATGGAATGAGCAGATTATTTTCACTGAAATGTTTCCACCTCTGTGTCAGAGGATGAAAATCCAGGTACAAGCACAAAGTATTTTATTCAATCAGTCATTATTAATTGATTTATTTCATCAATCTACTAATTTTGCAGCACACACGCTTATAATGATTCAATGTTGCGTTCCAAGGTTTGGGATGAGGGAAGCATGAGCGACATTGCCATAGGAACACATTACTTTGATCTTCAGCGCATCTCCAATGAACAGGATGGAGATAGAGGTATGGGATTAGAGAAAATTGATGGTAGAAAGGAGGGAAAGTATCAAAAAACAAACGATTCAATATCAAGACTTATACTCTATGACTTCTTCGCTCCCTCTGCAGGTTTTTTACCAACATTTGGCCCAGCATGGATTAACCTGTACGGATCTGCCAGAAATTTCTCACTTGGTGATGATACAGTGGAGCTGAACGAAGGCATTGGAGAGGGCGTATCCTACAGGTCAGAACAGAAAAAGTAGATAGATAAATAAAACATTAATTGACGGTACTGGGAGATTGATGTGGGTAAAAAAAAAAAAATGTTACCCTGCTGAAAATCTCAGAAGTAACATTTTTACCAAGAACAGATGAGCTGCAATATTGACAAGAGGAACTTCCAATAAGAAAAGGAATAATGGTTCAACATCATTTAATGGTTGTGCAGTTGTGGATTTGTGATTTGTGCCAAAAAGTAAAAAAAAAGCACATGGCACAAAAAAAGCCCGACAGCTGCAGCAGCAGATGAAATGTCAGTCTTTGGAGAACTTCCTGACATCTGTGACAAAGATTCCTCCATTTGATTGATACTTTCTGTTAAAGAGTTATCTTTTTCTCCTTAAACCTTGTTGGATAAGAATTTCAAAACAAGTCAACTGATAATTTCCTTATAATGCCTTATAATGTCGCAAATATGCAATCAATTTCATTAGAAGATTGGACAATTTAAAATCAAATTAGCATAAAAACCTGACCTGATTGAGAAAAATAAATTTCATATTTGGATTAATCATCCTCTTTTTGTAATCCAGTGTTACAAAAATAAAGTAGTATTAATATTAACATTGATATTAATATCAATATTAATAATATCAATAGTATTAGCATTAATAGTGTGTATAATGGGACACTTTGACATTGGGGAGACCGAGGCATGTTGTCACACTTTTTACACTCTTTTGTATTTCTTGGAGTCAATTCATCAGATTGTAAAAATATGCGAACAGCATGACAGACAAATTTCTCAAGTACGTTTTTTTTTTTATTCACGTCATTTTTATGTCTCGTGTCAATGCAAAGTTATTGGCAATACAATGGAGAGTATGACAACTTACCCCATCGTTGGGTAAGATGTCACACTAGACGGGGTAAGATGTCACACTGAATTTTACAACAAATAAAACAAGAACAGAACTATTATTGTGGTTCTTACTTTACTTGAAAATGAACACTGAAGTCAGGCATTGAAAATAGTTATCATGGCATTCGAAAAAGTCAGTGAATATGGCCATTGAACAAGTTTTTACTTAAAGTATGCAAATGCACAGAACTGACGTCCATAGGAACTGCTGTTATCTTCAGCTCTCAGCCTTGAATATCAGTTTGCTTTTCTCAAAATAAAAGATTCAGCTGAACTGTGAGAGAAAGGTATTGTTTCATGATGAAACTCTAAGCAGTCCAATGTGGTCAAGGTTTCAAATAAGAACATCAAGATCCATTTATATTGGCTACAATCAAACAAAACCAGACGAACAAATTTCCTTGCTGGTCAGACTTTTCGTCTGAATGACAGTTCTGGCAAACATAAACTGATTGTTCGTGGGACCACCCTGTGCACATTATGCACTGCTCCAACTCTGCATCAAAAACCTGCCGTGGTGATTTGTACCCAACCACTGTAATTGGGACAGGTGCCTGACTCGCTATTTTCGCTGGGGTAAATTTCTTGCAGTACTGAGCCAAGACACGGTAGCTGACATTAACCCTTAGATGCACACGTGGGGTCAAAAAAGATCCCGTGAGTGGAAGAGTGTAGGTATTGGTAGGTTGTGCATCCAAGCCCTTTGCAGTACTCCTGATTGATTTATAAGCTCGAGTTACCTGCCTCATTGCCCTCAGCATTATGTCAGGTGCTGCACTGCCATGTTCTGTTTTTCTTTTGTAATTCCTGAACATGTCTTCTCTCTTTCCCGTCTCCCTTAAATCACCATTATTTTCCGCAAAAGTAACATCCAAATTTCATCATGACAACTGCTAATTAGCACACTTTGTTTTAAAGTAAATCACAATCTAGGCATGTCCTTCTGAGATGAGGTGTCACATGTGACAACTTACCCCAAGATGTCTGAGACAACCTGCCCCAAAGTACCATATTTGCTAAAGGTGGTTCTGGCTTAAAGTTATCTTACACCAAAACAATGGCTGAGATACGACAGGATGCCTTAATCTCTCCTCACTCAAGTCCACATAAGTCATTGTGAAGATTTTTATCTGAAAGAGGGTTATTTTGGAATATACGAGGTTGGATTTTTTTGTTTTTGGATGTTCTAAATGGTCACATGATACTCACCCTACACTCACCAGGAGCTACTCTCTTCTCAGACAGGACATGACCTCTGACATGGTAAAGGAAAGACACTCGTATTTCACTTTTTAGTTGTCACCTCAGGTGGGGAAGATAATTGCAATGTGACAACTTACCCATGTGACAACAAGCCCCGGTCTCCCCTAGTGGTTATAATTTTATAATTTTGGAGTTCTTAAGAGAGCATTTCAACCATTGTGTTTTCTGAGGAGCCCCTTAGTCAATCGATATTTCAGTTTCAATTCAACTAAATTCAGCTTTATTTGTATAGTGCTAAATCATTACAGAAGTTATCTCAAGGCGCTCTCAGAGAAAAGCTCAGTTTATCAAGAGAAATCCCCCAGGCAGTCTAACTCTGGCATCTTAGCTTGAACTGACTATGAGCTCTGCCAAGAAGGAACATTTTTTTTAGCCTGCTCTTAAAAGAGGTGAGGATGTTCGCCCGCTTGACAGAAACTGGGAGATGGTTCCACAGAAGAGGA
>OMPJ01046382.1:15430-27045 GCA_900312935.1 Carapus acus | reverse complement strand
TCCGGGAGGCATCCGGTTTAGATGCCCGAACCACCTCAGCTGGCTCCTCTCGATGTGGAGGAGAAGCGGCTCTACTCTGAGCTCCTCCCGGGTGGCAGAACTCCTCACCCTATCTCGGAGAGTGCGTCCCGCCACCCTACGGAGGAAACTCATTTCAGTTTCAATTCAACTAAATTCAGCTTTATTTGTATAGTGCTAAATCATTACAGAAGTTATCTCAAGGCGCTCTCAGAGAAAAGCTCAGTTTATCAAGAGAAATCCCCCAGGCAGTCTAACTCTGGCATCTTAGCTTGAACTGACTATGAGCTCTGCCAAGAAGGAACATTTTTTTTAGCCTGCTCTTAAAAGAGGTGAGGATGTTCGCCCGCTTGACAGAAACTGGGAGATGGTTCCACAGAAGAGGAGCCTGATAGTTGAAGCCCCTGCCCCATTTATCTATTAAAGATTTCAGGGATCACAAATAACCCTGCATTCTGAGATCTAGAGTTGTAGTTAGATGGTAAAGGCATCATCAGCTTTCCAAGATATGATGGTGCCTGATCATGAAGCCCCACGTCTTTTTGCTTGTTGTATTTGCATTTGAATTTGATTTAACTAATCAGCTGTTTACTTCTTACTGAAAACAGGGGGCGTTTGTATCTAGAGCTAACAGTGGAGATCTTATCAGGAGCAACAGGAATGGTGTCAAAAATGAGCCAGATGGCCAAGCCCTCGAAGGATGCCAAAGCGGGCAAGGCTGGCGGAAAGGATGGGAAGACTGCAACTGGAGGAGCAGGAGGAGCAGGACCTGGTGCCACAGAGGAGGAAAAGGGGAAAACATTGGCACCGGAGGTCTTTCCTGTGGAAGCTACACCTGAGGTGAGACATAAGAATTCAAGGAGAAATGTTGGGTTATTGTTGCCATTGGTGAGGTAAGGGGTCTGTTCCAAAAAACAGACTGCCCGAATTTCCCTTTCCCTGAGTCTTGGATGTCCAGGATTATTTGTGGAGGGGAATGTAAAGTGATATTCCTTCTCCCTGCATGACTCACCAGCTAACATACAATATTACAATGAAAATATTCCAATTAGAAAAGGGCGGCGAAAATAAGAGTGGAGAATGAGAGGACATGTGCAAAACAAGCAGAGATGGATGTAGTGATGAGGTGGATGATTTGAGGAGCACGACAGCTCAACAGCTGGAGGAGAGAGGTGCTGGCATGATGGCATGGGATGAGGCACCGAAACTACTGAGGGGCACTGGACTTTTCCCTATCTCAGAAACCCCAGTCTACACCTAAGCTGCCCCTTAACAGAGACACAACTGAGAAAATGCCTACGCAAATGAATATTGCGCACACTGTACAGTTGCATATTGTTCAGCATTCCGATGATTTTGGTAGGAGTTTTGGAATTGTGACAGACAAGCTGGCCGGGATCTCAGAGTAAGCAGTGTAACATGAGAAGAGAGAAGGCTGCTTATATTACCAAGGGTCTAGAACCAATGGCTCACAAGTCAATATAGCTCTTTAAGCGTTGTACTATGGCTCCCCGCAGCATGGGAAAATAAATAAATAAATGTTGTCCTGCGTAAAGGTGAAGCTGAGACTAAAATGGAACTGACTCTGTCCAGCCAGGAGATACTGACGGTGAGCTTGCTGCAATGGAGAGTTACAGAAATTTTTCACTTGACCCTCCCCTCAACAACAAACTCTGACTGACCTTGTGGAATGCAGCAGCTGTCCAGAGTGGAGGTGCTGAAATACTTTGCCTCATGTGTGGAAGAGAGAGAGGAAATCATTCACATCCCCTCAGACATGAAACACTTACTCACTTTGTTTCCAGTGGCTGAAACTTTGTTTTGAATCCGGTGGCTGTCGACAGTACAAACAGACCCCCCGTGCCTCTCAGGTGACACGTCAAAATGTTTTTGTGGCTCCCTGTGCTTTTGTTTCTGTGAGTGCGGGTAGGAATGGCACTTTCGGTGCGAAAGATTCCTGACCCATGCTATACATAGTAGGGGCCTGGCCATGTAGAATATGACAAATTAAAGGCAGAATGTATAAGACAGTCTTGGCATAGATATGAAAAGATTGAAGTGCCTGGAAGTTCAAAAATGCTACATGTGGCCTTGTCAAGTCAAGTCAATTTAATTTGACTAGCGCCAAATCAAGACTGGAGTTATTTCAAGGCACTTTGCAAAATGAAGTGGGTAATGCTCCTCTGCATGTAAACACTCAATGTCTATGGGATGGACACACAGAGACCCAACATATCCCCCATTAGCAACGACTTGTATGTTCACATGTTCTAGTAGCAGTTCTAGTACGGACTTTTGTTGTGGTGTTTTTGATTTTCCATTTTTAGGGCAAAGTTGTTAAAACCAGAAAAATAAACTGTTGCAGTGACACAGTCTTGGGGTGACAGATGCATGAATTAAGGTTTCAGTATTCATCATGCTAAGGAAAAATCTAATCCCTCCAACATTATGAAGATGAACATATACTGTACATTTGAGTGAGAAATAGGCAGTTGTTAAAGTTAGATAATGTGTCTGCATCAACAGAAGTAAATTGGAGGTACTCTTCTCCGCTTCCCCGAGCCTTCTTTAACATATTGGTTTGATTCAATTCTTAAGAGCAGAAGGTTCTTGGTCATCCAGTTTTTAACTGCCAGAAAATGCAATTCAAGAATTGATGCAGTCCCAAAGGCACTGGATTAATTGGGACATACAGTACATGTATTGTCTGTGGACAGGTGAAGATCAAGGCCAATGTTATGAATTTTGGCCCAAAGTAAATAGAGAAGAAAAATGGGTGTAGATCAGAACCCTGTGCAATACCAAAGTTCACTGGGTAGTTGATTGAATTCACATCATTCACTTGTACAAAGTGGAACTTGTTCTACAAGTATGACCTGAAGCACATTAAAGCCAAGTCATTAACACCTTAACAATTTTCAAGTAATTATTGTTATGAATGAATTTGAATGTTAGATTGCAAATAGGCCCATAGTTATTTGAGACATTTGATTGCAAGTTCTGGGTTTTCCGTAGGGGTTTTATCATGCAAAGCTTAAAGGTAGAAAGTACAACCCCAGTGGAAGATAAGATGTTGATAAGATTCTGTACATGATCACAGCGTAGTTGGTCAAGTTCTTTAAAGAATTTGGTATACAGTGGTCCCTTGTTTATCGCGGGGGATATGTTCTTAAAATCACCCGCAAAAGACTAAATGTGCGAAGTGATCAGCTTTATTTTTTGTACAATTATTATACATGTTTTAAGGCCGTAAAACTCCTAACCACACACTTTTATACACATTTCTAAGCATTTTCTCACATTTCACTATTATTTGAACATCCTCAAAGTTCAAACTTTCACAGATTAAAAAAAGACTCCATCCTTATGACAGTCTTGTTGCAGACAGTTCAAGGGCGGACCTTAGTGGGGGGCTGAAGGTCTGGGGGTCTGGGGGGCAGCAGTCCCTGGGCCCGGGCCCTGAGGGGGCCCGTCGACAACTGACGGACAACCGTGGAAAAATACGTGCATCCCTCCCACCCTCCTGCCCCCGTTGAGAATTCACGGACGACCGCGGAAAGATGCGTAGCACCCGCCCCATGTATACAGACACTATTTCAAAGGGCCTGGTCAGGTGCCCCGCCCCTGGCCCGGCACTTATTTGTTCCACCACTGGGACAGTTACAACCCTTCTTTGTATCGCTGTCATAAATTACTGCTGCTGTCATCCTTATGTTGTTTTCCTCATTCTTTATGTAACAAATTTGATAGAAAACTTGTAAACATACTGCACAGCACTTCTGAGTCACACTGCTAGCGATAGAACATTTATGTAAATCTGACTAGCCGAACGCATTCCGTACTCCCTTAGCTAATCAGGGCAAAGAACAAGTGCGGCTGTCCCCTAGCTAATCAGGATGCCTAACGCAATGCACGTTCATGGTGTACGCTGTAAACAAACAAAAAAATGGCAAATTTACACTAAAAACATCTGTCGCCATGAGAGGTGAACTGCGTTATGGTGAGGGATGACTGTGCTAAACATGGGGAACATGCACATGTGGAATATGTGTATAGAAGCTTACAAGGAAGTGACAAATTTAGGAACAGCACTTAGTGAGACAAGGTTGAAATGTCTAAAGGGGGAGGTCTGAAGGTCTTGAGTGATGAACACCTTGAAGACTTTGCTTCTCTTACTAGGAGAGCTCTTGATCTCAGACTTCACGCAGACTACAATTTTATGAAAATTCACTGGCCAGGAAATTACAACTACCAGTTGCCACAGGTTTGTTTGTATGTTTGTAGTTCTAAGCTGGAATTTGTGGTTACTTTTGTGCTTTGTGAAAATAGCAAAATTGACAGTTCTATCTGATGAGCACCTGATTTCAAACTGCCAGATTAAGCAAGTCAAAAGACTTCGAGCTTGTTGGTTGCAATGTGCTTTCTAGACGCATGCATTCCTATTTAAAGTAGGTAGGGAGGCAGGTACTTTATTGATCCATTGATCTTATGACCCAGGAAATTTTAAGCCCAAGCAGCTCAAAAGATGATACAGAAAAGGAGGCAAAGAACTAAAGAATATATGAATGTGAAATACGCCAACATTCAACATATTAGTATACCAGACAATGTAATAAAAGAAATACATGTACTGTACAACCTACAGAATACAGGTTACATAGAGACAGTATGTGATGTATTGCACTGCATCATGTGTGTTGCAGTGGGGGTGGGGAGGGGGTGGTGGTAGTTGTGTGATGCAGGGCTCTTCAACTTTGATATCAAGTGGAACAAATATCAAAATCACAAGCTGTTCGTGGGGCGGGCCAAACACATGAAATGTCAACAGATGGGGTGTGTAGGTGGGTGATTGAAAGGGTTGCACAGGTGTGCGAGCTGTCCTCCGTGAGGCATCATCAGCTGGTAGGGAGGTGCTGGGGGCTTGGCGCCAGGTCAGCCAGCAGTCCTCTTTGAAGCGTCGTGGTTTGGCAAAAGTAGTACTGTAGATAGGAATCAATACGTCAGATTACAAAAATTTGTTTACCAGATGAAAGACTCAAGTACCCTGTACTATGTATTTTGTATTCATGTCATTTTCATATCTCGTGTCAATGCAAAGTTATCAGCAATCCAATAGAGAGTATGCACTTGTTACATGTTAACCCATCATTGGGTAAGTTTTCACACTATACGGGTTAGGATGTCACAATGGATTTTGCAACAAATAAAACTAGGACAAAATTATTGTTATGGTTTTTACTTTACTTGAACCTGGCTTCTGAAGTCAGGCATTGAAAATTATTATAATTGCACTTTCTCTCAGCACGTTTGGCAGCTCCACATTATGGTTATAGCAGCAGTCTAGCAACAAGTAACAGCAGTATAACAGAGATTGCACAGTGTAAAGTGACTACTGTAATGTTAAGGGATTCGTGCATGTGAAGTGACAATTGGAGTGGCAAGGGATGTTTATGTGTGTGTGGGGTTTGGGGGTAGGGGTAAATCAATCAGCGTTGGGCGGGATGAAAAGGAATGGGGTGATGGTCCTGATGGCCTGGTGATAAACGCTATTGTTGAGTCTAGTTACTCTGGATTTGAGACAGTGGTATGTCTCTCCAGAAGGGAGTGGGGAGAACAGGGAATGTCCGGTGTATGTGGGATCGAAGCCAATTTTTCTGGCTTTCTTTTGAAGTCGGCCCATGAAGGTGCTTTTAGGGGGGGACAGTGTGGTCCCTATGATCTTCTCCACCGACCTCACCACGAGTTGCAGGTCCTTTTATTCTTTAGCTGTACAGCCGGTGGAGCATGCGGTCCAGCAGTAAGTCAGGACAGACTCTATGGATGTACGATAGAAGTTGACCAACAGGGGACAGGGGAGGTGAGACTGTCTGAGCTTCCTCAGAAAGTAAAGTCTCTGGTGGGCCTAGTCAGTTGTGAGGATGTATGGGTGGTCCCGGTCAGTTCGGCTGATATGTGAACTCCCAGGAACTTGGAGCTCTCCACATGCTCTCCCCTGATGGAGAGGGTGGGGAGCACGGACCTGGATTTCTGTAGTCCACAATCGGTTCTTTGGTCTTGGATCTGTTGAGGTCCAGGTTGTGTTCAAGGCATCAGTCAGTCAAGTCCATAGCTATTCCTATTCCCATAGCTATATCCTCCCAAGAGAAAGCCTCAATTGCTTGAATGACGAGCAAACGCGACCAACGCCAAAATGATTGGGCACCATCAAATTTCCCAGGTTGAATAACAGGACCATAGGCCTGCCTGCCATGGAGTGAGATTGTCAATGTGAAGTCCCTGTAACTTGGCCCTGTAGACTTGGAGTTTTCATTCTAGAGGCTAGGGGTAGCAGCTCTAATTGTGAGCCTTTCCTCTTTTTTCTGCAATTGTGACATGTAAAATGGCAGTATGCAAAATATACTGCACTGAAGTCCAAGTCCTGCTGTTATCTTCAGCTCTCAGCATCCAATACCTGCTTGCTTTATTTGAGATAACAGATTTAACTAAACTACAAAAAAGAAAATATTTGTTTATGATGAAACTTAAAGCAGTCCAGAAATGTGTTTGGTTTTTTGTTGTTGTTGTGCCTGCCTTTCAGCTTCAAGTGCCTTCTTCACGAGTGTGTTAGTGAGAATAGTACTTTTTCTGTTTTGTGACACAAGGTGACCGAGACAAGTCCGCCCAAAATACCATATTGGCTAAAGGTAGCTGTATCTTAAAGTTATCTTACAACAAAACAATTACTGAGATGTTACACAATGCCTTAATCTCTCCTCTAACAAGTCCACATATATCATTACGGAGATTTTTATCTGAAAGGATATTTCTAAATGTATGAGGTGGATTTTTTTTTACTTTGGGATGTTCAAAATGGTTACATCATACTCACCTACAGTCACCATGTCCTACTCTCTTCCCTGTTAGCATATAACATCAGACAATGTAAAAGGGAAAAAAACTAGTACCGGTATTCCACTTTTTAGTTGCCCCCTCTCATGGGGAAGATAATTGCAATGTGACAACTTAAACAACAACATAAAGCCCCAGTCTACCCCACCGGAGCCACAAATATTTCACATTTTCCAGGACTACAAATGTGTATGTCTGTGTTGGAAATTTTACTGTGAATTTATCCATCTATTCATTTATTCATTCATCTAGTTGTCTGTTTGAAATACCAATATTTGTAATATCAATATTTGTGGCAGTAGTACAAACTAGAGGCAATTGTACTGATATGGCCAGCTGTGATATATGACTAGTCTGTGAAGTCTCCCTATCATCTGTCTGTATATACAGTATATGTGTGGGCCCCTCGTCTGTATTCCCTGCTTGCCCTACCCCTCCCAGTTCATCCACTGCTAGTGCACACTGTGAGTGACTTACTACCGTTTTGGCACATTTGAAAAAATGGGACAGAGTGGAGAGCACACACCCTGAAGAGAAGGCCACCACAGCCCAATCATATGCGTAAATTAAAAACTGATCGTATGCTGGGTGCAATGATAAAGTCCCAACAGCAATGGTGTAGTTTACAACAAATACAGAGGGAGAGGGAAGGCATGGAAAAGTAGAACCCCCTTGCTCTCCGAGATGCTGCAGGAAGATAAGATTTTGAAGTGGAAGAGTTAGGACAAAATTTGATTGTCCTAAACATCAACGTTACAGAGCTTTCCTCTGCTAGCGTAATTGGATTTTACCTACAAAGAAAATAAAAATTCCTGAGTCAAACACGTCCACACGTGGACAGAAACGTGGCTGAGCGAAGTGCTTTGGCGAAAACAAAGCTTCAAAGCCAGAGATGTGCATAAGCCAATCAACTACCATGATTGTAGATTACAGGGGGTCCCAGATTTACGTTGCAGTTCTGTTTAAACGGTGCGACAGAAATAGAATTTCTATTGAAATTCGATAGAAAATTAAACAGAAAAACTGCTACTCCAACTGACACACCCTGTCACGATTCAGACAGACAAGGACCACAGTTGCATCACGTTCACACATTTTTTTGAACAGTTGGGGCTACTCGCCAAAGGGCAAAGAAATAAAGTGCAAAGAAGAAACGAAAGGCATGTACGAAAAGAACCACACAAGATGATTCCTCATTGGAAGGAGACAAGTCTCTGTGCCTGGTCTGCTTAGAGCCGTTTGGAAATAGCTGGCCATGAGAATCCTGGATTGAGTGCATGATGTGCAAACGGTGGGCCCCTGGCAAATCAGTCTATGTGTGCCAGAACAGTGATTTGGGTGAAAAGTTTAACTAGTTAAATTCTGTTTGTCTGGTTCTGTTTGAGTGTAGCCTATGGATCGTCAAGTTCTTGTCTCAAACTTCAACCACATTTCTGGACTGCTTTGAGTTTCATCGTGAAACAATATTTTATACTTTTTTTAAGTTCAGCAGAATCTTTTATTTTAAGAGAAGCAAACAGATATTCAAGGCTGAGAGCCAAAGATAGTAGCAGTTCCTGCATTTTGCATAATTTCAGTAAAAATTTGTGCAATTGCCATATCCAGTGACTTTTTTTGAAAGCGACAATAATAATTTTCAATGCCTGACCTCATTGCTCATTTTGTTGTGATTGTTATGGTTCATAAAATAAGAACCATAACAATTGTTTTGTCCTTGTTTTATTGGTTGCAAAATCCAGTGTAACATCTTACATCTTACTATTCTTATACATGCTAGTTATTTCATATGAATTTGCAGCAAAGTTATCTTTTTTATCTGATTGTTATTCTTATATTCTTTACGCCTTTACAGTAATCTTACCAGCTCAGTCTTAATATTTATAACACCGACACAAGTGACGTAACCACGAAAACGACATAGGTCGAGTGCAACGTCACTACATTTTCTTTTTATCTTACCCAAAGGAAGTGCTATAGTTTGTTGTGGAAATGTGGTCTCAGTCTGTATCTTAAGTTAAAATATAAACACTAATAGCCTGCAAACATTTTTGTGTGTTCAGTTGAATTTAGAGCAAAGAGAGTCCTTCCTGCTCTTCGGATCTGTGTTTGAAGCCACAATGATTGACCGCAAAATCGGAGAGAAGCCAATCAGCTTTGAGTTTTCTCTTGGTGAGTCACAAAAAGTGTTTTGCATAAACTGCACAAAAGTTGTGAGATTATTTACATGGACATTGTAGACATGGAAGGGTGAAAGAGTGCACTGATCAGTTGTTTCTCAGGCACTGATCAGTAAAGTAACAATGGTGATGTTGCAGGTGTTAGTAATGGGCCTCCAACATCCATCGTGTACGTTGGCTGCTCAACATAATCGAGAGGAATTTCATTGGAGGGTTTTTTTCTGCCTTTGTGTGAATGCAGTGTGGATCCTTTTCTGCATTTGATACTTTCACTCTTCCAGGTAACTATGGTAACCTTCTAGAGCCTGTTGGCCAGGCTACCTCCACCCTCAACACCAGCTCCATCACCATTACCAGTCCATCACCTGGTATTCAAAGAAGATCAATGGCACTGTCACTACCAGAGAGTGAAAAACGAGGCTCCTCCCCTGTGCGATCGCGACCATCTTCACCTTCATCCGCTTTGACACCCCCTTCCCCTCCCTCCCCTCATCCAACAAGAGACACTCAGGATGTAACAAGAGCTTCTAGGTCAACAACAATTCCAGAAAAGCCTCTTATTGTAGAGGGAAACAGGTTTGTTACTCATGCATGTACTGTACGTACATTTGTATGTAAGTACATATGCACATATGTATGTATGTATGTACATATCTGTGTGTGTGTGTGTGTGTGTGTGTGTGTGTGTGTGATATATTTTTAAATCAAATACACACATCATCACAAGCCAGTGAATTGAATAACTTTGTTTATCCTAATTTACGGTTTGTATGTGTGGTGTAGGTATTACATGTACCTGCCTTTGGAGAAACAGAAGCCATGTGTTCATATTCTGAGCCAGTGGGAGAACAGAATTTTTAGACTGTACAACTCCAACATACTGGAGAGTGTTGCTGTGTTCTTTGTATGTAAACAACTACACACACACACACACACACACACACACACACACACACACACACACACACACACACACACACAAACCCCTCAACCCAAAGTCATCACACTGAGGACTGAATCGACATTTTACTGCATGCACTGTCAACATTTTTAATTCAACCTGGACCAGTTCTGAGCCAACAATGAAAAAGCACTATTTTTCTAGACTCAGATAGTAGTGGGGGGGTAATCTTATTCCAATGAATTTTAAATTTATGTCCTTATACAGTCGAGAGTGCTTCAATCCAAAGCCAACCACAACCTAAAAATATTTGCTGCATTGCCCCGAAAATGGACTCTGTCATGGTTTGGGGTAGATGCTGGACCCACATGCAGAGAAACTCTCAGGGAAGAGAGAGCAATACAATTTACAAGTTTTATTCCAGTATGCAATTATGAATACGGTGGTCCTGGTAGGTAGTCAGCCTGGGGTACGAGGGGCAGCCTTGTTAGGGAAGGTGTGACCCTGAGGAGAGTGGAAGAAACACTTGGCAGGGCTGGGAACTTGGAATGTGCTGGAGTCACTGGAAAAGCCTGGGGATGCAAGAGAGAGGATAATTTCAAATAGCTCAGACACACACAGGAGGTTGCTCGGAAGTAGCCTTGGTGTTACCGCTTGGATAACGCTCAGGCGCTGCACTGCAGGCAGCTGGCTCCTTTATCCTGTGGGAAGAGTGATAAGCGCAGGTGTGTCGTACACCTGCAAATGATCAGGCCTCATCAAGGTATGGTCCCGTGGATGCCCTCTAGTGGAACCTATAGGTGAGAGCCAGCTAAAAACACCCCTGCCCTGACAGACTCTTGCTTATTCGGCTACCTGAGAGAAATGATTTACATTTTACATTGATTTCAACAGATAAAGTAACATTATATATCTTGGAAATGATGTTGACTCTCAGTTCTACCATGTATTTTAGTGACATAGAATTTGAAATGTTCACAAAGTGATGAGATGCAAAAAGCTTGTCATTGGCAGGCCTGATGTTGTTGCATGTTTTCCAGGAAGAGGGCTGGGCCAGTGCGGCTGAGATGAACAAGAACTCAGACCCACATGCAGAGGATGAGCTTAAGAACGTCCTCCGGGACTTCTGCGTGGACGCCAAGTATACACTATAGCAAGACCCTGAGTGTTTTCCTATTATTTTGTAATGGAAAGAGAAATCATTGCGTTGAATTTACACTACACTGGAGAGGAAATTTGAAGGATGTTTTTAGTTGCAGATATCATTTTGATATTAATCACTCCTCAAATCTGTTAAAGTATGTATGTTTTACATACAATTTTCTATGTGTGTGTATTTGTAGGAGTTTCATAGTGACAGCAGAAGCTAAATTGAAGGTTGAACTGAAGTCAAGTTTCCTGACACAGCTTGACAAGAAACGTCTAACTTTGTGTAAACAGGAACTGGTGAGGAGGGCTCTCTGTCTGACTGTCTGTCTGTCTGTCTGTCTTCCAACTGTCTCTCTCACTCACTCACTTATTCACTCAATCACACACACACACACACACACACACACACACACACACACACACACACACACACACACACACACACACACACACACACACGTTACATCACACCACATGAATTG
>OMPJ01046382.1:0-15410 GCA_900312935.1 Carapus acus | reverse complement strand
ACACTAAAGACCAATTTGACCAATACATGCACAGAAAAACTCAAGCTTCCTGTGGTACAATCATTAAACAAAAATGTAATGTGTGGATAATTATTTCCAACTCTAATCAGTTGTTATAACACGAACAAATCACCTGCCTGTGTGGGTCTCTAGGAGGGTATGATTGCAGAGGCGAAGGCACTGATAGAGAGAAAGAAGAAAGCAGGCAGCTTCAAAGTCATGTTACAGGATTCAAAAAAACTCATCAACAGGCTGCGGTTCCTGGTTGAGGAGGTAAACAAATAACTAAGTATTTGTGTTTGTGTGTGTGTGTGTGTGTGTGTGTGTGTGTGTGTGTGTGTGTGTGTGTGTGTGTGTGTGTGTGTATGTTTAAATGTATGGGCAAAAGAATTTGTGTGATTGAAAAACTTCAAACCACAAAGCCATTTAGTGAGTGTGAGAGTCTACGTCAGGAAATTATACGGTAACTCATGGATGTTGACACGTGTTTTATTGTGTAAACCTCTATTTATGTATGCTTGCAGCCTCAGCACACAATACCTGATGTTTTTGTGTGGCTTGTGACCAACAATAAGCGTGTTGCATATGCTCGAGTCCAAGCCAGGGACCTCCTTTTCTCTAGAAGCCAGGAGGCCAGAGGAAAACACTGTGGCAAGCTGATTACATTGTTCCTCAAGGTATACACTAACTCATACATACACACACAGAGCATGCACAAAGAGGTAAGCATAATTATTTTAAGAAAATTCATACAATCAGATATATTCAATTACATGGAGATGAAACGCTTGTGTGTGTGTGTGTGTGTGTGCGTGTGTGTGTGTGTGCACGCGCTTGTTGGTGCAGCCTCCAGGAAAGAGAGTGGCAAGTTTTGCAGTACAGGCAAAGCTTGACATTTATCTGTGGTTGGGGACATCCTCAGACTCCACCCACATGCTGGCAGACCTGCCTGCAGGTTACTGTCCAGAGCCAGGGGTCAGTCCTCCAACATATCTGCAATGCACTGGTGAGACAGTTTAATTTCATCATCAAAATTCACTGTATTCTTTTTTTTAGCGCATGATGTGGAGGCTTATTTGGAGGCTAATTAGATACACATGTGTTTGTGTGTGTGTGTGTGTGTGTGTGTGTGTGTGTGTGTGTGCGTGTGCGTGCGTGTGTGTGTGTGTGTAATGGACTGGTTGGAATGTGTACACATATGTCAGCCCTTCTATCTCCTCCTCTGTTCTCAGAACAGCATCACTTCCAGTTGAGGTGCCACATGTATCAGGCTCGTGGCCTCATAGCTGCTGACAACTCTGGTCTGTCTGATCCATTTGCTCGTGTCAACTTTTTATCAAACAGCTGCACGACCAATGTAAGCATGCCAGCATGTACTTGCATATTCCTGTCCATCTTTCTCTGCTCCTCTGAACATTGTGACTCCTACCCTCTACACATTGGGGTTCATTGTCCTTGTAAATGTTAAGATGATGGGTTTTTTTCCCATTTGTGTTATTTCACTGAATTTTCAGATAAGAGATAGTAGTAGAAGGTAGTAGAGGAAAGAATGCAAGAGGAAATCACAAAACTTGCTCAATGTTGGCAGGCGGCATATGACTGAAATTTGATGTGAATCTGTGTGTTGATATCAGGTTATCACTCAGACTCTCAGTCCCACATGGAATCAGTGTTTATTGATGCGACGTCTCTTGCTGACCGGAGAGTTGCAACATATCCAGTTGGAGCCACCACGAGTTGTGATTGAGGTTTATGATGAGGACACGCTGGTATGAGGACAGAACATCAAAATTTTATATATATATATATATATATATATATATATATCTGTAATTACAAGTCATCTTTCGTTTTTATCTTACATGCAAATCTAACGCTGACTCTTAGGACAAATTATTTTTCCATGAAAACAGATATTATTTATTGAAAACAATTGTTAACTTTTTCCAGTTGAGTTTCTGATATCAGCAGACTTAACACACTCACTGTGTTTCATCCCATTCAGAGTAAATCTGAGTATCTCGGAGCTACAATAGTGGTTCCAGAAGTTCGGATAATTTCAAACACCTACACACCTCCCACACTGCAATATAGTCCACTGTACCGCGGCAGCCAGGAAGCAGGAGACCTGTTGGCTGCATTTGAATTGCTGCAGGTCATTTCAATAGGCACAAAACAATCAATGCAACTCAAACTATAGGGAATATCAAAAGATGTTGCTATGGGATTTGTACAGATTCCTCGGTCAGGCGAGTGGACACTGCCACCACTACAGGAACAAGAAGGCTCCTATCGTGTTCCTGCCAATATCAGACCTGTGTTGAGCACCTATAGGCTGGAGGTAGGTTTTGTCGCGTGTGTGCTTGTCTGTGTTCACTTAAGTTTAATGAATTCACCTATAATTGATGATTCTATTGAGACTCTCAATGCGTTTTTGGGGAAGGTAGAGGTAGACACTTTTCATTTGTGAAAAATGACATTCCTCAGCACGCACACAAAGACACAGATAGTAATGTGCTGTTGAGTATTCCAATATTTCATCTGTAGTGATTCAGTGCTTATCCATGTAATGTATCTACACTGTATGTAATGTATGTATGTATTCTATCAGGTGTTATTCTGGGGACTGAGGGAGCTAAAGAAGGTTCAGTTATTGACGGTTGATCGACCTCAGGTAAACACACACACACACACACACACACACACACACACACACACACACACACACACACACACATACCATTGAGTGTTGTGGCCCATAAAGTTGAAGCGTTGACAATTGAGGGGGCTGGGGTCTGACGTGACATGCAGGGTGGGGCTCAATACGTCATCTAATTCTGGATGCATAGTTTTGTCCAACTGTAAGCTTTACTGAAAAGGAAAGTTTTCAGCCCACTCCTTACAGTTTGTGTCATTATTCCCTGCTTTTATTTTAATGTAATGCCTTACTATGTATTATCTAACTCAATTTCTGCTGCATTTAATGCTGTCTTGCATGTGTGCCCACGCCATTTATCCCGTGCTTGGAGGCATTGACGTTTTTTTAGCCTCACAAATTGTGTCTGTGAAATACTGCAGCTGTTGATCCATGTCAGTGTTTTTCCTACATGCACCATGCACATGGCAGGGAAAAATCACTGATTAAAACCAATGAAAACCATTGATAAAATTCAGTGTTCACCTGTGCTCTCTATTTTTCTCTCTCACTCCATTAATGTAGGTTATTGTGGAATGTGCGGGAAAAACCCTGCGTTCCTCTGTTATTCAGAAATATAAATCCAACCCAAACTTCAGTGTTCTGGTCGATGCAATGGATCTGGTAAGAAATAGCATTTAATCATACTGTCATTGCAACATCTTGGAAAAAGTATGCAAGATGACACATTTGTAATGATAGATCAGTCGTTTTCTGCCACTTTGCCCTATCAATTTCCTACTATTGCTATGATTGTGATTCCTAACCATTCTTTTTCAAGTTGTGGAATTATTTTTTATACAATTTATCACAATCACTTCAAATGCATTTCCTGACATTCTACATAGGAATTGCCAGAGAATGAACATCTCCACCCTCCACTCAGTATCACTGTGGTTGATTGGCGGGCATTTGGTCGGAGCACATTAGTTGGAAACCACATCATTAACTACCTGAAGAATATCAGATACACCCCACAACCCCCTTTGCCTGCCCCTGTCTTGAAACAAGTGTCAGAACGCCAAACAACTGTTTTTGCTGGACCTACACCTGAAACCGAAGGTACACCAATGAGTATGTGTATTATCCTGTCTGTTGAATGGTTACAAGGTCAGAGATGCTGAGATTTGCCCCTCCTGCTCTCAAGAGTACAGACATGTGTCTGTTTGCTCCCACTGCATTCTCCTTCCTCTGCTGTTTTAATCATCCCTTTTTAATCATCACACTTTTCAAAACTCTTTAAAAACACTTGTGATCGACTTAGTGCCAAAGAAAGGTCAGAATGCTGGTATCAATGGAGGTGTACTATAACCCAAAATAAAGTAACAAACAGATCTTTATCACCGCCAGAGCAAAATGGGACAGAGTTTAACAAACTGAGAAAAAACAGACACCACAAAACAACAGTAAAAATACAGAGCATGAATGTATTACAAAGATGCAGATGGATACAAGAACTGTGCAAAGTGTTAAGGCCTTTAATATCCCTCCACTTGGAGACGGAGCTATAAACATAAACATAAACATAATAGTTACGTGCAGTCATCTTAATGCCACAGCTGCTGCCATCACAAAAGTATCACCTGAAGAACTGGCACCAAGTTCCAAAACACTAAGGAAACAGATGATTGTGCTTGTCAGTACAATTGAAATCAGGGAGCAACGGTCTGAAATCTTAAAATAAAAAGACTCAAATTGATAAAGTAGATTTACCAAAATTCATCAGTGGACCTCTCCCTACATCCACATGAGGACTGACAGAGTCAGCAGGCTGCCTCAGCTGAATATGTTGCTGTCCAAAGTCTGTGAGTCAAGATGCCTCCATTTGATTCAGAACTTCGGTCTGTTCTGGCAGCACAAATATCTGTGTAAAGGGAGGGGCCCACACCTGATCAAAGATGGAGTGAGATGACTGACAGATGACCACCTCCACGCTCAAAAAATAGGATGCAGTGCTGCCAATGAGAGAGCGGAGAAGCGACAGTAAGGAAAGAACTCCTGCCTCGCCACCGAGGGACACTGCAAAGCCACATCAGCAGTGCTGTCAGTGGGAGAGAAGAGAGGCGAGAGTGAGGAAAGAGCTCCTGCCAGCCACCCAAGGACCGACCCAGGGACACAACAAAGGATTCAGCCACAGCAGCATCACCTACACCCCCAGCAAAGGTTTCAGCTACAGCAGCACCTTCATCACCTTCACCATGGCCCTCACCACAAGCCTGGGACCCACCTGCGACATCGACTACCTCTACAGACTCCTCATTATCGTCCACATTCCCAACGTTTCCTCTGAGATTCCCTTAGAATCTTGAAAACTTAGTTAAATCAGGGAGTAAAATGGTTCCACTCTCTCCAAACATGGCAAGATCAAGGATTCTATTCCCAGGGAAGGGAATAGAATTCTCTGCCCTGTCAACCTGTTTAGCAAGTGAAGGTTCATTCAGCTCGGCGCCATCCACTGGGGCCCATAGCTATTATCTCCAACATCGTCATTGCTGCTGTCCAAGACACCAAGGGCGTCTGCGTTCCTTTCTAAACCAGATGCCCAGGGACAGAGTGTCTCCCTCGAAAACAATCACAATCGTCAAACCACACAGATTGGAGAGGAGAGGAACCGTTAGATTGTTCGATCAGAGAAATCAAATCTACAGTGAGTGGGCTGCCCCTCTGAGGCGCCCCAGAGCCAGGTTAGGGCAGAGATACCCATGAACATGGCACCTCTGCAGGTAGGCGTGTCGGCATTAGGACCCTTGCTGGATGTTTGCCCTGACTGGGGATCGAAACCCTGTCTCCCGTGTCACAGTCAGTGTACTATCCAGGTGCCTGATCCTGTAAATGTGGGTGTTGCTTTATTTGATCACTCATGTTTCTTTGATTTATCTGCTCAGTGATTCAAAGAAGACACAAAAATGACAAGGGTACAGTTTATGGAAATGATCAGATTTGAAAATACCCCATGTTCTGATATTGATTATCTGTTGAACTCTTTTACATAAAGTACTTTAAAAGTTTTAACACCATTGCTTTAAAGGGTTCAAAATAGGTAAAAGATGCTTTAAAGGGTTCAAAATAGGTAAAAGATGCCATGGAAAAATGAGGACTCAGTCAGGGCACATATAAGAGAGTGCCGGGAAGCTGAGTGGAAAGTGAAAGTATAAGCTCAAAGTTTACTATGAGATTTACAAAGATGTGCTATGTACTGTATGTTTAACCAAACTTTACGTACAACAAATGAACATATTATATATGAACATATTTGTCTCAAATCATTACAAGCTGTAGTAACCACTCTCGCGTTTGGTTTGTTACAGTGAACAGATTAATAATCCCTCCAGTTTCATTGACCTTAGAACTCAACTCTACTTTTAAGGCCATTAAAACTGCAATACTTTTCACAACACAAGTGTAAATTCTGCTGCTAGCTTGACACCTAGAACTGACACATTCGACACCTGTCACTGACAAAACAATCAAAGATGTTTGCTCTGGTCTGAGTTCATGCACATGCTGCCTCGATGAGTTACCCACCAGATTTCTAAAGTCTACTCCGAGTAGTCTGTTACCAGTACCCTGTCCTTTAAACGATACTGTATGTTATTTCAGGCTGGAACATTTACAAAAGCCTTGAAAACTGCCATCATTGAACCTCCTCAAAAGTAGAGCAGCCTTTATGCCACAGCACTGAACAACTGCAGACTAATTTCAAACCTGCCATTCTTTGGATTAGTCCTGGAGAAAGTTGTAAGACAATGCCTTAGATACTTTCCTGTCAGGCGCCGGTCTCAGTCTCTCTCTTAGTTCTGCTGGACCTGAGTGCTGCATTTGACACAGCTGAACTCAAAACAAAACTCAAATCATTGTCTTTGGCAGAGGGAGACAAAGAGAGAGTGTTACCAGTCATCTCGGATATCATCTTGTTTCTCGCCCTAAAACCTAAAAATCAGGTTAGAAAGATAGGAGTAATCATATACTCAGACCTGAGCTTAAACAGCAACATTAAATCAAAACATCAGCAACTTTTCACCATCTAAAAAACTTTGCCATGATCAAAAATGTCCAAACCAGATTTAGAGAGACTAATCCATGTGGTTGTCTCCAGTCTACAGTCTACACACTGGTCTTTCCACAAAAGATATGAGACAGTTGCAATACATCCAGAACGCTGCTGCCTGAGTCCTGACCAGAACCAGCAAATACAACCATATCAGTCCAGTGATGATGTCTCTGGCTTACTGTTGCTCAGACAAGACTTTAAAACAGCAGTACCCCAGTCGGTAAGGGATCTTGCTGAATGACTGGAGGGTGGCTGGTTGAAGTCCGGTCACGACACAAGAGACTGGAGGTTGGACTGGTGGCCAGATGGACTGCAGTTGGCCTCCTGAGCACTGCTTAAGTACCCTTGAGCAAGGCACCCAACCCTCAACCAGCTCAGGGGTGCTTTCAGAAGGGGCAGTCCTCTCACTCTTGGGACCCTCCCTCACTGCATGACAAGAATGTGCGTACTTCCATGTGTGTATTTGTGAGAGTGAAAACTATGTCATTTCCCCATTAGGGGATTAATAAGATCCCAAGTCAAAACCATTTCATTCACATGTAATATAGAAAAAGACAATTACTCGTAAATTGGCAAATGCAAAATCTTCAGAATTTGTTGATTGCATCATCTGACGTAAAAATACCCATACCTGTTAATGAGAAGGTAAAAAAACATGTAGCTTACTTCAGTAAGTTGACCTGCTGAGCAAAACCATTGCCATTTTTGCCTTCTGTCCATCCATCCATCCATCCATCCATGCATCCATCCTTCCATCCTTCCATCTTCTACTGATTATCCTGGGCTGGGTTGCAGAGGCAACAGTCTCAGAAGGGAAGACCAGACTTCCCTCTCCCCAGACACCTCCTCCAGCTCCTCTGGGAGGATCTGAGCATTCCCAGGGCCAGCTGGGAGACAAAGTCCCTCCAGCGTCCTGGGTCTTCCCCGTGGTCTCCTCTTAGTGGGACATGCCCGAAACACCTCCCTTGGAAGGCGTCCAGGAGGCACTCGGAAAAGATGCCCCAGCCCCCAGCTCTACTCTGAACTCCTCCCGGGTGACAGAACTATTCACCCGATCTTGTAGGGTGTGTCCTGCCCCCCTGCGGAAGAAACTCATTATGGCCACTTGTATCCAAGATCTTGTCCTTTCCGTCATGACCCAAAGTTCATGACCATGGGTTAGGGTAGGAACATAGATCGACTGGTAAATAGAGAGCTTTGCCTTCCGGCTCAGCTCCTTCTTCACCACGACAGACTAACACAGCGACCGCATCACTGCCGCCTCTGCACCAATTCTTTGATCAATCTGTCATTCCATTCTACCCTCACTTATGAGCAAGACCCCAAGATACTTAAAGTCCTCCACTTGAGGCAGGATCTGGTCTCCTACCCGGAGGATGCAAACCACCTGTTTCCGGTCGAGAACTATGGCCTCAGATTTAGAGGTGCTGATTCTCATCTCGGCCTCTTCACACTTGGTGGCAAACAGCCCCAGCACATTCTAAAGGTCCTTGTCTGAAGGCGCCAACAGGACAACATCATCTGCAAAAAGCAGCCATGCTGCGCCTGGAAATCCTGTCCATATAAACAATGAACAGGACCAGTGACAAAGGGCAGCCCTGCCAGAGGCCAACATGTACTGGAAACAGGTCTGACTTACTGCTAGCAATGCAAACCAAGCTCCTGCTCTGGTCGTACAGAGCCCGCACAGCCCTTAGTAGGGTGCCAAGGACTCCATACTCCTGGAGCATCCCCCACAGAACACCACGAGGGACCTGGTCGAATGCTTTCTCCAAGTCCACAAAATACATGTGGACTGGTTGGGCAAACTCCCATGATCCCTCCAGCACTCTGCAGAGAGTGTAGAGCTGGTCCAGTGTTACACGGCCAGGACGGAACCCGCATTGTTCCTCTTGGATCTGAGACTTGACTCGGCTGGATTCTCCTCTCTAGTACCCAGGAATAGACTTTACCGGGTACGCTGAGGAGTGTGATCCCTCTGTAATTGCAACACACCTGTCTATGAAAAGACATGCCAGAGGGATTAAGAAGATTGTGAAAGTATTTCCGCCACCGCCCAACCACATCCTCGGTTGAGGTCGTCAGCTCCCCACCTCCATTGTTAACAGTGTTGGTCAGGCACTGTTCTCGTTTCCTAAAGCGCCAGACGGTTTGCCAGTACCTGCTCGAGGTCGATGGATTGTCCTCCTCCATGGCCTCCCCGAACTCCTTCCAGATATGAGCTTTTTCTTCTGCAACAGCCCGTGCTGCTGCACGCTTGGCCTGCTGGTAACTATCAACTGCTTCAGGACATCCACAGGCCAGGTGAGCCTGGTAGGCCACCTTCTTCGGCTTGTTAGCAGCCCTTACTTGCAGTGTCCACCACCGGATTCAGAGATTGCTGCGGCAACAAGCACCCATGGCCTTACAGCCACAGCTTCAGGCTGCTGCTTCAACAATGGAGGTAGAAAACATGGTCCACTCAGACCCCATGTCTCCAGCCTCCCTCGGGGTCTGTTTGAAGTTCTTCCGAGGGTGGGAGTTGACATCCCTGACAGAGGGCTCTGCCAGACGTTCCCAGCCTGCAAGGTCTATCTGGTTTCCTTCCACAACAGCAGATCCAACTCACCACCAGGTGGTGATTGGTTAACAGCTCTGCCCCCTCTCTTCACTTCAGTGTCCGAGACATGCGGCTAGAGGTCAGATGATAACATTGCAAAATTGATCATCGACCTCCAGCTTAGGGTGTCCCAGTGCCAAGTGCAGTGATGGACACTCTTATGTTTGAACATGGTCTTTGTTGTTGACAATCTGTGACCAGCACAGAAGTCCAATAACAAAACGATGCTCAGGTTCAGATAAGGGAGGCCATTCCTCCAAATCACACCACTCCAGGCACTGCTGTCATTGCCCACGTAGGCGTTGAAGTCCCCCAGTATAATGATGGAGGCCCCAGATGGGATACGATCTGGTACCCACTCGAGGACATCCAAGAAAGCTGGGTACTCTACACTGCTGTTTGGCCCATATGCCGAACCAACAGTGAGAGACCTGTCACCTGCCCAAATGCACAGGAACGCAACCGTCTCATTCACTGAAGAAAACTCCACCACATGACGGCTGAGCTAGGGGGCTGTGAGTAAGCCCACTCCAGCTCGCAATCTCTCCCCGAAGTCAACTTCAGAGTGGAAGAGAGTCCAGCCTCTTTCAAGGAGTTGGGATCCAGAGTCAAGGCTGTGCAAAGAGGTGAGCCCGACTATCTCTAGTCAGAAATGGTCCACCTCCCGCACCAGCTGGGGCTCTTTCCCCCCCAGCGAGGTGACATTCCATTTCCCAAAAGCCAGCTGATTAGTCTGGTCGCCAAGCCTCCCATTGACCGCCACCGAGAACACAATGCACCGATCCCTTATGGCCCTCCTGCGGCTGGTGAGTCTATGGGAGGGTGGGCCAGAGAGGGCAGGCCCACGTTGTCTTTTTGAGCTGAGCCCCATGGGCAGAAACTCAGCCACCAGGTGCTCACTGCCAAGCCCCAACCCTGGGCCTGGCTTGAGAGTGGGGCCCCAGTGACGCCAGTCCAGTAGACGTGAACATCCTTTACTTTTTCCTTGTCATCGGGGTCCAGAGCTGCTCTCAGTCTGGATTTTTGGATTTAGCACATCAAAATTATTCTAAATTAGCTAAGAAACACTAAAAACAATAATTTTGGTGCTGACTAGAGTTATTTATTTATCTATGCTTAAATGTTTTCATTTCTGCCTTTTAAAATCTGACCTTTAAATTTGTTTTTCTCTTTTGAAAAGCACATTGAGTTGCGTATGAATTGTGTTATACAAATAAAACTTGCCTTTCCCTACTTTGCCTACGGTCCCATACTGTGTTATGCTGTAAAAATTGAGAGGGTTCCGTCAAATCATCACACTGACTGTTGGACTAAGCTTCTTTTCACATGTTCTGTATTCATTTATTGTGCAATCATATCATTCAAACAGCTTATCTGGCCTACTCTTAGAACTCAAGGAAAACATTCTGTACCTTGTCATCTGAGGAGTTTTTCATGCTCAGTGCCAACGGCTCTGTGATTGAGTGCACATTGTGAGAAGCAACCAATTTAGATGTGGTAATTGGGCAAGACATAAGAGCGTATCTTTGACCTGCCCTGACATGTATGTATCATGCTTAACCACTTAGAATAGAATGCTTTTATTGTCATTGTGCATCAATGACAATAAAAGCATCCTATTATGCTTTGATGAACAAAAGTCCGAAATGAGAAAGCCAAGCGAAGGCGAGCACGTTGAAGAGAGTTCAACAGGGACCTGTTGTTCTCCTCGACTGCTCTTCCCTTGCAGGCAACGAAAGGAATACTTTGTCTGTGGTCCGATGTCTCCAAACCAGGGGTGTTTGACCCCATCATAAAACTTAGGTCCTTCAAGCCAGATCCCAACACTGACTCTCCACTCAGTCAAGAACAATGGCCGAACTGTTGTTTGAGATCCGATTGACATGGGCACTGTGTCTATTTCAACACTTGGAAAAATAGATATCAGAATTATATGATTATAAAATAGAGTAGATCATTCTGGAGAGCCCGACTCAGTCCAAATGAGAGAAGAATTCCTGTCTGAGTGTATGTGTTCCAGTTTGCAAATAGAACATTTGAGTTCATTTCAGTTGAGCTGACAGCACATATCTGGTCTAGTATGATTTATCCATCTTTAGCTCTTGTTCAACAGGGATCAAACAGGATGAACTCACAGGCACCAAAACATCAAAGACCAAAACAGATTTTAAGATCACACCTGACGAGGAAACGTCAACCGAGGCAGCCCAGAAGAAAAGGGTACAAGCGTGGCACCATAGAAAATTTGCCTCCACCATCATATTTGCCATTGCCTTATTCAGCATTTTTGCAAGTTTTTATGATTCATTTCTAGGGGAGGAAGAGCTCTCGACACTCTACTAAGCGGAGGAAACGTACCATCGCTGATGAATCAGCTGAAAATGTCATCGACTGGTGGTCCAAATACTATGCCTCTGGAAATAAGATCCAGCAGGTAGTTGATGGTGTGAGGTCAGAAGATGTTGCAGAGTGAGAGCTGGAGAATCAGGAGTCTGTTTGTGTTACAGGCCAGGCAAAAGGAGGCCAGTGTGTTACCCCTGTTGCCAGATTCAGGTAGGAACTACCCTCACGTTAACATCTGGTCTGGTTATAAGGAAGATTATAAGCATGCGTTTCTGGTGTCTTGTTTCTCATGCAAAATGCAGACTCTTGTGACTGTTGTTAGCAGCGCAATACAACAAATTGTTAGTTTTTGAAGGTTTGCTCAAAGACAGTCCGAATGCAATGTCAATGTGAGCATGTGGTTGATGCATTTTCAGCTGAGTGACTGGGAGGGTTGCATATCATGACAAAATGCAGTGAGCCAGGGAAGTGATCTCCTCATCCCCTTATCTTGTGGAGGACTAATATTTGAATTGGATTTGACTGAAATTTTAGAGATTCTGAGAAATTGACAATTATTCCATTACAATTACCCTGAGTTGAGGCTTTGTTTCCTTTTTGTTTTTGTTTCTTACTTTTGTTTCCAAAAAGTAATTTCAATAATGATATCTATCACATATCCTTTTACCTTCTCACTTTGAGGTCATTATTGACACACTGTAAAAGAATCTGGAAGTTATCTTTGATCACACATTAAACAGATGTCCAGAACTGCCCTCTGTCACCTACAGTACATAATATTACCAAGGATAAACACATGTTGTCCTTAAAAGGCTGCTGAAAACCTTGTTCATGCTTTTGTTACCTCCAGGCTGGATTACTGTAATTCTTTATCATTAGGTTATAGCAAGAAGACACTGAAGCCTCTCCAGCAGGATCAGAATGCTGCGGCACATGTATTGACAGGAACTAAGAAAAGAGGCCACATTTCTCTGTGCTGTGTATGTGTGTTAGCCTCTCTAGACTGGCTGCCCATAAAATTGAGAATAGAATTTATGGAATTTAAAATGATAGAGTTTGGTGTTTACTTGGTCTATCTTGGAAAGCACAACAACTTTTGTTGTGATTTGTTAAAACGTTTTTCTGATTTTTTGAATTGAATTGAATTGACACGAATTGAACTGAATTGAATTGAATTGAATTGAATTGAATTGACGTGAAGTGAGGTGATTTGAAGTGAAGTGAGGTGAATTGAATTGAATTGACGTGAAGTGAGGTGATTTGAAGTGAAGTGAGGTGAATTGAAATGAAGGGAAATTGAAAAAACTCTCTTTACCTACAAGTGACTTAATGATCAGGCACCATCATACCATAGAGAGCTGATGGTGCCTTCCCATCCAATCAGAACTCTGCGATCCCAGAACCCAGGGTAACTTGTGATTCCCAGGATCTTTAAGAGAGGAATGGGGGGGTAGGGCCTGCAGCTATCTGGCTCCTCTCTTGTGGGACCATCGCCTAGGGTCAGTTGGGGCCGGACACCCCTCACTACTTTTAAGAATAGGCTTAACTTAAAACTTTCCTGTTTGGTAAAGTCTGAGGTCTTATGCTAAAATTAGACTGCCGGGGGATTTCTCCTAATGCACTGAGCTTTTCTCTCCCCTCCTTCTCTCTCCTCTTCCTCTCTCCCCACCTGCATACATGTGTCGTTGCATGTTACTAATTCAGTTTCTTCCCCATAGTCTTTTTGTCCTGTGCTATATAACCTGCAGACCGCAGCTGGAACACGACCAGTGATCACGGACTGCCAAACATCCTAATCAGCATGCTGTGAATCCACTGCTGTGCATCTTTGTGCTTGTCGCTACTTTTGTCTCTCTCATTTTGTCTTTCAACCCAACCAGTCAAAGCAGACAACTGCATACCTGCAGTCTGAGGCTGCCCGAGGTTTCTTTCCCTTTAAAGGGGAGTTTTTCCTTGCCACTGTTGCCAAGTGCTTGCTTATGGGGGAAATGTTGGGTCTCTGTGCGTAAATCTTATAGGGTTTGAATGTTTAGATGTTGAGGGGCTCTACCTGCTCCATCTTGGAGAGTGCCTTAAGATAATTTCGGTTATGAATTGGCCCTGAAGAAATAGCATTGAATTGAATTCCAATTGAATTGAAAAGGGCAAATCTTATTGACAAATTTACTATTCTTTTCACTGATTCAAGCAAACATGCAGATGCATTGAATCAATCATAACGCATAATCGCTAGTTTAATTGATCTACAGCTGCAGATCAGATTTTTTTCTTGAACAATGTGCCTGCTTGCTTGTCTGCTGAGTCATGTGGCAATATAAACAATGAAGGAGGACCTTGAGGTGCATTTTAGGCATTGTGGTTGTGGTGGAAAGCATTCCTCCAGAATATACTCTAAATATCTCTGTTGCCCCTTTGGCCACAAAGCTCTTTATCCGAAAGGGGTTTTTAGTCAAAAGTCATGAAGCTGACTTTCATGTAAAACAAAACATTCAATGAAATACAGACGCCAAGTACAGTAAAATGTCTGTAAAACATAACATGGCTCATGTTTTGCAGCTTCGCAGTTCCACAGCTTGCTCAGCGATGGAGTAGATTCTTTGGGTAAGGACAAAGAATGGGTGTGGGCACATTAAAGCCATTATCAGCTCTGAAAGTGCTGATAAGCCCTCAATGAATAGTGGTGAAGGCACTCTGACATGCAGTGAAAGGAGATTAAAATACTATCAGCAGTATAATTGCAAAAGAAGTATTAATAATAGCTGATTACTAATATTTGAGTACTAATTGAGGGGATGGATTTTTCCAGTCGTCAGAATCTTTTGGTTTACGAATGACAAACATCCAAATCACTTGAGGAATCGTAAAGTCGATTATTCATATTCATGCACACACATACACAGGCACACAGATTATACCTGCATATGTTACAGACAGACAGAAAGATGGACAGGAAGGTATGTGCATACTTAACAAAGCTCTATGTGATGTGCAAATGAATGAATGAATAGCATTTGTGCTATTTGTGCTATATGTTCATTATTCTTACCTGCTTCTCTCTTTTATACATTGAAAATTGGGCATAATTTAGATCTGATAAAGGACTGGTAAGAGGGAAATTGTTTCTTAGCTGCCTAGGGTTCAAGGCACTCAAGAAACAGTTAAGGGAAACAGTATTTTGCTCACAGACACCTAGGTAGACAGGACTTTACTACCTACCAATTTGATATCAGTGTGACTAAGGAGCGTCCGGGGGTTTTACTCATAGCATATGGTCTCAAGTTGCATGTCTTTGGTGGAAATTTCATGCAGGGACGCCAGGGAGTTGGCCATGCTGTCTGTAGTAACTGCATTGTCAATAAAAAACATATCTGTATCACCCACCAGTCACTAGCCAACCAGAGGAGGAGAAAAAGAAGAAGAAGATGAAAGGAAGAGAGATTGTAGACCAAAGCCTAATTCTTCCTACCAAACTGGCTACACTGCAGGTATGGAATTCTGATATGATGATCTTGCTGTAAAAGACATTTATTCAATTAAATGAGGAGATGTGTCCAGAGTGTGTTCAAATCCCTATCTATCTATCTATCTATCTATCTATCTATCTATCTATCTATCTATCTATCTATCTATCGGTTTATGTATATACAGTATATCTATATACTGTATATATATGTGTGTGTACAAGTGCGTGTGTGTGTGTGTTTTTTTTTTTTTTTCCTATA
>OMPJ01046374.1:2624-29771 GCA_900312935.1 Carapus acus | reverse complement strand
GAGAGAGACACACACACAAACACACATACACACACACACACAGAAACACAGAGACAAAGAAACACACACAAACAGAAACAGACATAGACAGACAGACAGACACACACACTCACACACACACACACACACGCACACACACACCTACTGACAGACACACACACACCCGCACGCACTCTCTCACACGCACACACACGCACACACACACGCACGCACAGAGACAAAAAACACAGACACACTGAGACAGACACACAGACACACAGAGACAAACACACATACACACACACAGGGACAGACAGACAGACAGACAGACAGACAGGGACACATACACACAGACACACACACACACACACACAGGGACAGACAGACAGACAGACAGACAAGACACAGAGACAGGGACACATACACACAGACACGCGCACACACACACGCACACAGACACATGAACTTACAGAGATGCACGCACACACAGAGAGGCGCACACACACACACACGCACACAGAGACACAGACACACACGCAGTGTCCTGGTAAATCCATTACACAGACTGAGCTAAGTGGCTAAAGTGTGTCACTCCTGACCAACGCGGCCTCGTCTCGTCTCTGTGCAGGCCTTGTTTTGGAAACAGGGTGAACACGGTGCGTGTGTGTTGCTGGCAACACGGACGCCATGGAGTCCCGGGCAGAGTCCCAGACATCCCGAGGTCCAGGCTGGACCGCATCCAAACTTTCCAACATCAACAAGCTCACCACCTGCGCCGAGGCCGAGATCGCCCTCCCTTTCCCCCTCTCTCCCTCTCCTCCTCCCTTCCTCCCCAACCACCCGCTGGTATTTGCGCAGATGTTGATGAAGAAATGAAGACGGTGTTCTGGACACTAGCTGCGCTTTGACCCCGCTGGATGAAGGCCTGAGAAACGTTGGGTACCTGCGCGGCCTAACTAGCTCTGAAAAGGTTCCACAATGAAAACCAACATTCACTCGTCACTGAAAGCAAACCGACATTAGTCACGCCAAAGACGCTCCACACACAGCAGAGGTGTGTGTGATGCATCAGCTGTTTTGGGCCCCTGAAAGAACAGGCCGCTGTTGGACGCCCGGGCTGTAACCTTAGGCCCGGCACGGCTTCGATTACGGATGCAGTTGGGTTACAAAAAGAACACGGGCTCCCTCGCTCGCTCCCTCTCTCGCTAAAGCCCCAGGGGAGACGGCCATGTCTGGATTCATCTCGGCGCCGCGGCCACGGATCTAACAGGTCTTAGCCGACTCTGTAGCGGACTGAGTGGGCTCAGCGTCTGCCCGAGAGAAATGCAAACGAGGGGTAAAAAGGTAAAAAGGACGAGCCAGGCACGTGAGGGAGCCCAGGTGGAAAAAATAAAAAAGGGGCCTCGCCTCGCTTCTCGTCCAGCGCAGACTAACCAATAGAGACAGACGCTAATGCCGAGGCCGTCCATCGACCGTCCTCGCCGCGGCTTAATTACCGCCTCCATCTCCCCCTGCGGACGTTATTTCCTGACATCTATCTCTCGGATTTCTGTCCAAATCCGCCCTCCAAGCACCTGGAAAGTTGCATCGATTCCCCTTTAAGAAACGAAATAGCCGCCTTGAGATATTGTTTTTTTTTGAAGCTGCAGGTTAATGAGCAACCTCACACACTCCCACGCCTCGGTTAAGCAGTAACACTCGACCGCAATTATCAACCAGGTGGAAATTTCTAACCAAGACTGAGGTTATAAACTTCCACCTGCCGACCGTTTGCGGCGTCTCCGGAAGACAAAAGACAACAGTGGAGGGCGACGACTAACACAGGTTGTGCGATAAGCGATGCCAGTGTGTTAGTCGCAGGCGTCCCTGCACGACCAGGCTGTTGCAAGTGACAACAAACCCCATGGTAATTGCTTGTTGTGTAATCTTAAGCCACACAGATCATGTGACACCGCAGGGGGGCCGAACGCATCTAACACATCACAAAGAAGTTAGAGGACAGTGGAAAAACTCAAAGTCTCGTTTTTTTTTTACCTTTTCATACCTGATGGCACCTCAACACACAAACTCGCCACAACTTTAAAGATCTGTAGCCCTACTTTGTGGCAATTGTGGACTAGGTTTTTGGACTGACAACCATCTAAGGCGAGGACACACACCTTACGCACAGTGCAGTCACACACACCTGTGTGACCTTCGCTGGGCTATCGGCAACCCTCCATTATACACACGCCTGCGGCCTTGGGCTGGGGCTGAATTAACGTTATTGATCCCAGTGATGATGGAGGGAGTGTTTATTATTGAAAGGTTTACTTATGAAGCTATCAAAACATCTGGAGTGAGAGGACAGATTATTACAAAACCACCCACTTTGACAGGGAGGGTTCTTTCATTCTAGAGAAGGTGAAACGAGTCATTTAATTGAATTGGAATTTAAAGTTTCAAGCATTTAGATGCTGCGTTTGAGGCCAAATCAAACCAACGGTTGTTCACTGATTCACACTTCCACAAGCATCTCGATCCGAGTACCAGATACGCGCGTCTCGATATTTGGCAGACAGGCAGTGTTCCCTGATGTTCCCGCTCGTTAACGGAGGATCACCGCGGACCCGGTGCGGCTCCTGTTACCGAACTGAACGGATCGTTAACTTCAGAGAATCCTGACTGATAAAACACAGTCGCGATCCGCCGAGGACGAGCCGACGATGTTCGCGCAGCTCCCGTGTCGCAATGAACTCAATTCCTCCCCACAAGCAGATCAGATCAGCGCCACGAGACGAGACCAAGTCGGGAAACTGGCCGATCTTCACACGGATCGACGTGTGTTTTTCACAAGTGAATTATTGATTTAGTGTCGATGTAGCGCGGCCGTTATCGACGCCGGAGGATCGCATCTCTGGCTTTTAAGAGGGCAGCGTGAACAGGTTGGGAAATCCAACGAGCGGGGATCATCATGCGCTGTTACATCGAAAGCATCTTTAAGTGCCGATCGGTGAAAGCAGAGCCCCCGGAGAATGTGTGTCTGACTTACCGATTCGACGAAATGAGTATCCGATGGGCGCCGGCCAATTTGTGCCTGGTCGAAGTTAGATAATCGGGCTAAATGTGCGGCGGAGAGGCGCTCTGTGCTCCGGTATGCCGTAGCTAGTATTTGGCTCCAAGTCTGGGCGGGACTACGCGTGCGTCACCGACAGGGGCAGCAGCCAATCAGAGGAGGCAGTGTACAGAGAAGAAATAAACAGAGCAAGAGGTCTCACTCCGCCCCAAAAATACGGGTGGACAGTCACCAGCAGTGCTCTCCCGTGTGGTCATGCGGCTCCGTAGTTTAGATGAATACGTAACTTTACGCAGCGTTTCAATTTGAGAGATGTTACCCTCAATCACTGACTTTCAATGTGTTTATTGGCATGTTCGCACCGTCGAAGGGAGAAATGCCTGCGACAACTTCAACCAGCTTGCATTTGTGTTTGCTTTGTATACATTAACTCCGGACAGTGACCGAGACGTACGGAAAATGTGACCGAATTCACTTTCACAGCTCACAATCAATTGAATTGGTGATAAGACGGGAAACAAATCGCATAAACTGCGCAAACAGCTGTATTTGTAATTCGCTGCAGACAAACTGCCTTGCTCAGCGGTACCTCAGCAGTAATCACTGTAAATGTGCTTGTACAAACTGTGCTGCACGGTGGCGCCCTCTGCTGTGCATGGATTTGTCGACTCAAAGCCGCTTGTAATTTCGTGCTCCGTGCCAAATTGTACTCATAACGCTCCTGCTGTTGGACATCAAAGTGTGTGCTTGGAACGCTTTCCTCTGCTCTGCTCTGACAATTCAAATGATGTAATGTGAGACTTGAAAGATGAAATGGATGTGAGACTGGAGACTAATGGCTTTATGTTGATGCCATTCTCAATTCTCTGAAGATCCAACAGTCTGAATAATTCCGTTTTGAACAACAGCTCCACTGTACCATCGTCTCAGTCTGAGTGATGATTAATACAAGTCTGCTGAGAAAAATATGTGAGCACAAACACACTGATTCAAGTTATATCAAATGTGATGAAATTCAGATGAAGTTGATAGACAGACAAAAATGAGACCACAGTGAATTCCGGAAAAATAGGCAACTAATAATGATAGTTTAATAATATGTACCAGAACAGCAAATCTGTTTGCATTGTTTTTGACGTTTCCCTGCTTCTAAGCCAAACGATTTACAGTACAGTAGCGTATGATCTGCTTCCATAAACAAGGTAAAACTTTCCAATGACATATTTACAATCAATATACTGTAAATAAATTGATGACAGAATGAGACAGAGAGAAAAAATTCATAAGCAATATGTCACGAACAAAGAACAAACTTACTAGAAAAGACAAGTCCACACACAATTCTCAGCGGGTCATGGGACAAGTGCTACGGCAACCACAATGCTAAGAGTAAATTGGAGTAACGGATATTGTAGATGATGAACACTTAAAGATTAACTGAGAAAATTAGTACGCTGAAGATGATTGGTGGGCAGACGAGTTCAAGCAACCATTCCAGTTTTAGACAAAATGATATCAGACCCATTAGTTTCTCAAACAAACGACGAAAATATTATATCCAGAAAATAATTTCACAGTGTAATATAAAACAAACTCTGGAGTTGACTTAAGCGCTCTGTATTTGTGCCATTAGAGGGTGAATGTCGGGTTGAAAGTCAAGATGGCATAAACAAGTGCCCAAAACACTGATGGGGAAAAATCAGCTGACTGGCTGAAAATAATTGTTTACGATCAGGGGCTGAACTGAGATCTGGATATAAAGCTTTTGCAAGTAAAGCACTGTGCCGAGGGAGACGGGGCGACGTTAAGCAGTAGCTCAGACAAGGCAATCGTTAGGTTTGGAGTTGCATGGGAACCATTAAAGTACGTCTGGTCCGATAGTTTAGCTCCTGCTTTACGAGGTTACTTTTTGTGTTTAATCCTGATATACGACGCTGACTCTCATTTCGTGTGCGGCAATGGCTGCAGCGTCGTATCCAACCACGCAAAGTCACTGAAAGACAGCGGCCCGCGGTCCAGTCAAGAGCCGTTTCCTTTGCATCTGGCTTCTCTGCTGCCAAGAGACCGGCCCGGCTTCTTCCTCTGCGTGTTTCTACATGCTGTGTAGCCGCAGAGCCCCACGCCGCTTCTCTGGTGCCCTCATGTGGAGCAGTGTAAGGCTATCTGCTGCACCTTGCCCAACTGGGTCAGCAGCCGCTTCATGCGGTGCTTGAGCTGGGGCAGACGTGCCAGAGGCTCTGGTGGCTCCAGCTCGCCGGTGTAGTCCAGCCAGCTCTCCAGGACTGAAACACAGCAGGGAAACAACACAAATGAGCAAATAGTGACTTGTGTTGGGCTGACATCTTGTCATACACCCCGCAAAAAAACCTACAAAACAATATATCTTGCCAGTAACGTCTAATTTAGAACCTTGAAAACAAAATGATATGGACAGGTTGTCGAGTCAAAAATGTCCTTACCGTCCAACTCCCTCTCAATGAAGTCCATCCGGTGTGAAACCTCATCCTGGACACAATCAATGTGATCGAGCAGATTGAGCTGCCACTGCTGGTGCTGCCTGCTGTCATCTGGGACGGCCGCAGGCTCCTTCCCTTTTTCTTCCTTCATCTCAGGCTGGCTCCACAGCACGCCCGACGAGGCCTACGGGTGTGAGAACAGACATGTTGAGAGGACAGAATGAGACAAGATCGCCTGATAATTATGGTAACAGCTCAAAGAAAATGATGGCGCACTGCTTGTCCGTTTTGTGCGAGTGCTACAGTCGATCCTGGCTCAAGCATCAGGGTGAAACTTTGAAAAACAAACTTTGAAACCATGAAAGGTCAGTCCAATTTATTAACTCTGAGCAATAGATCAGGTTGGACATTGAGACACTGGTTATTAATAACAAAACTGGACACAAAACCTTTAAAATGGAGAGGCCAATGCAAAAAAAGAAAAAACCCAAACCCTGACCTTAAAAAGAACAGGCAGAGAAAGAAAGATCCTGCATAAACTTGATGCCAATGTAAACCAAAGCAGACTGACATTTATAACTTATTTCAGCTCTATGCTGTGAGACTGTTTTACTGACAATTCCATTAACACAATGTACCAAAAGTACAATAGTGTTCAAGCTTTGGTCAATACGTTCTCGCAAGTGCTTATGAGTTATCTTGACATTGCAGGATCACCTTCTTACCAACTACTGTTAAATTATCCACAATACAATTACCGCACTGATGTCACCAGGTCCAGCAGATTTTTAGTGCGACTTTGCATTCCAACCTCACCTTGTTGGTAGCGCCCATAGCTTTGGGCTTCTCCGTCTCCAGCAGCCCTCCAAAGCGCTGCTCCCTCTCCAGCAGCTCCTCTGTACTCCTCATACTGTCCTCCAGCTCCGAGCCCTGACGCGTCTCCACCACCAGCCGTTGCTCCACGGCCGGGTAGTACGCTCGCGGCTTCTGGTAACAATGTTCGCTGCTAATGTACGAGTCCTGGAATGAGAGGCAGGCGGCGGAGGACGAGGAGGAGGTAGAGGTGGTGGTGGCCCTGCTGAGCTTCTCCAACGCGTTGGACATGAGGATCTCCCCTCGACTCATGTCCTCGTCGGGCATCACGGGGGAAGGGGTCGTGTCGCTGCCCCAGCAAGTCTCTGTGAATTTGGGGGGTCGCTCGGCAGGTTTCCACGGCTGACGCCACAGCTGCAAGTCAGGGTGGGAGCTACCCCTGTGGACGCAAAGTTGACTTGGTGAGAGCCAGTCCTCTCAAGACCTGCTCAAATAAATCTCTAAGCCATGGCTTCCTGGGCACTTACTGCAAAACATTCATTTTGAGTTGCAGGCCACTCAGGATCTCCACCACGTGGTGCACGTCGCCCAGGAGCTGGTGGGTGGTGGTGATCTTCTTGGCGTTTTGGTGGGAGTAATTCCCCTCCAGGAAGGAGAGGCCATACATGTGGCCGTTGCTGAGCCACTCGCGGTCGTACCAGTAGCGCAGACTCTGCCTCTGACCTGTCGAATACAGCGATAAAATTATTACACATGTTAAGAAATGTTCATAAAATAATCAAAAACCTAAGGAATCAAAAGAATGCTCCTATTATAGGAACTGAACTACAGGCAGAAATTTGTGGAGATAAGAAACTCTCCCGTAAAAACACTGATCAATGACGGGTGAGTTTTCGCTAACATTTCCGTCCACTAGATGGCCACACTGAGTCACACCTATTGTCCCCTTGTTAAAAGACACCAGCAACTTGCACTGCAGTTGTAAAGCGTGTTTAGTGGGGAGGTTTCCTCACCTGGAGGGTCTCTGCAGATATAACATGTATATCTATCTGGAACATTGTCCTCCAGCAGACCCATGCAGGTGCCGTGCTGCCAGCACAGACACTCTTCACACTAGCGGCAGGTGACAAATAGATCGTTTTAGTAACATTATAGGCGCAATTCCAACGAAACGTGATGAACTGAGGATACGAAACAATGCAGGTGAAAACAATAGGATTTGTACCTGGATCATGAAGTCGTTCTCCTCCTCCACCTCACAAATACAGCGCACTATCTCTTGGTCGCTGGTGTCGTGAGCTCCTGACGCCACGCTCAAGGGCGGCGTGGTGACATCCAACTCCCCTCCAAAGTCGTCGTCACTCCACCCGCAGCTGTCAGTGGACCAGTCACTGATACTGTCCTCGTCTGGAGGGGGAAAAAAGGGATTTTTTTTAGGAGGTGTGACCTAATTCGCCCAACGTACAATGACGAAGAAATAAAATTCAAGATGAAGGAGCATGCAGCTCTCTCTCTATTAGAGGCAGTTTATGCAAATGCATATGGTTGATATCAAGCAAGCAATAGCAGCAGAGGACAGCCAGGGACTCAATCAACCAAGCATCGGAAACAGAAACCAGGTCCTGACATGTTACTGAGCACAAATGTCTGGACAGTTAAGATGACTGAATCCAATTTGAATGGAAGAATGGCGGTGGGGTAGTACACATTCACAGCCGCGCAACCAGAGTCACACGCCCACACACACACACACGCCCGCCCACACAAACACACGTTCAAGGAGATACCCACCATCCACATGAATCTGCTCAGAGTGGCTGTGTCCGAGCCTGCTGGGGAAGGCGTCAGGCTTGTGATTGTGTGAATGAGGGGGTTTGAGTGGCAAAGTCAATTTGGACGGAAGCCCAAACACTGAGATGTCAATATTCTCCTCACTACCTGTGTAGTCTGTATATACAGGGAAGGGGGGGAAGCAGACGCAGAACACAATGTCAACTTTGGAAATCGCTTAGCAGGAGCCAATCCAGAGGTGGCGAATTGTGGTAATGCAACATAATGGAATAGATTATGTAATTGAGTAGACATTTGGTAAAACTCCTGTGATGTCAAATCATTCAAGGGGTGGAAGGTGAGATACTAAATATCTATGTTAGGGTGCACACATCTGATTTTTAAAAAATATCTAAAGCAAATAACTTCAAGCCTTTGCAGTTCAGCCACTTATTACTATTTTTAAATTAAAAATTCTAAATCTTAAAAATTCTAAACATTTGTATTTTTTTTAGATAATTAGATTTTTTAAAATATTTTTTAATTAAGCATTTGATACAATTAGATTTATCTATATTCTTACTTTATCAAACATGTGAGGGGTCTCCGTCATAACATACTGGGGGGATTAACATAATTTTAACAATCTTGATTAAAGTCTGTGTTAGATGTGAAGGAAATCTGGACTACAGAAAGTCTAAATTGGAGGTACTTGGTTTGTTAATTGATGTTGGCCATGCAGTCAAAAACAACTACGAATGATTTTGCATGAGGGACAGAGCGAGGCCTAATATGTCTCTAATGCACTTTGTTTTCATCTTTGCATCTAGGAAAACTGATATAACCTAAGATGATAATCTTTAAGACACAGATCTGCTTTCTATGACTAGATTTGCTGAGAATTCCATTGCATGTCTAGAAAAGAGCTTGCTAAAGGAGAGGATGCCAAGCTGAAGCATCTCTATACAAACTGCCTATGTTCAACCACATGATGAACAGGACTGGAAAGTGCAACAACAAAAATCAAAGTCAATTGGTGGCTGGTGCACTTTTGATTTGTGTCCTGTGGTCAATCGTATTGATCCCAGCTTGGATGTGTTTGGATGAGTTTTTACTTCATCTTTGCAATCCAAGGCCAAAAGGAATCAAATAATAATAATCAGGTTTTTAATCTGGGGTTGCAAAAAAAATAAACAAAGAAAAAATGTTGGAGCCATTTGATTGGTTGAATGGGATGATAGGAGGCCAGCGAAAAGATGTAATGTTACTCCCACACACAGAGGCTCTGCCACCGCACCAAGAGAGGTGAATGGAGTCCTTTATGCATTTGCCATTTCCACGATGTCACAGTGAGTGCACATGCAAGGGCAGCAGACGTATGAGGAGGCCCAGAGACAGGGTCCCCCTTCTTACCGGACTTGGCCTTCTTTTTCCTCTTCTTCTTCTTTAGTTTAATGCGGAGGAAGTCTTTCTGCCTCGGTTTCTCTTTCAGTTTGTCCTTCATTGAACCTAGAGACCAGGACAGACGCAACGGTAAGCCTAAATCTGACTTGATGAAGAATGCTAGATCACATCCAGAAGATACAAGCTTCTAAATGTCCCTTAATAGACCTCTATCATACTAACCAATGTCAAAGGCACTCTTGTCAGAGTCTCTCTCCTGCTGCTGGCACCCATTCCTGTCCAGCTGGTTTTCCTTGCTCTTGTCCCTCAGCAGTCCCCTCTGGTGGTGGCCCTGGGTGCTGACAGCAGGTGGCGCCGATGTTCGTCTGCCTTGGGTTTTCACCTCCCCCCTGGTTGCTGGGGCAGCTCCACCAGAGTCTGCAAGATCAGGGAGACAGTAGATTCATGTCTAGACTCTTCACATATATCAATCAAAACAAAATATTGTTCTAATAAGGTTGGTGATTATAGTGTTTCGTTGAATAATGAGTAAAATGTGTACAGTCTCGGCTCCTCCTTGGTTTTGTTGGTGATGCAGGGCTGAGGAGAACGTGGCTTCACACTCACGCATGGAAGCCGAGATGGTTCGCCTCCTTTTCGAGCCGTCCAGCGTGGTGGCGGCCTGCTTCTCCGAGGCTCTGGTCTGGACGCTGCGGGTGGGACTGCGTTCCTCCTCGGGGGGCTGGTCCTCGCCGTGGTAATATTTCATGTGGTAGTGCAGGAGCTTTGCTTTGCGGAATGACTTGGTGCAGCCGGGAGCGCTGCACTTGAACGGGTTGTGGTCGAGGTTGATGGACAGGACTGGGGGAGGTTGGTTTTTGATAACCCGATACACTGAAACAACATTGGGGGGAATATTATAGAAGTATACTGCCACACAGAGCAATATCAGACAATATGCAAATTACATCATTGTTGTATGAAAATTAAGAGTGCGGAAATGCTCACATGGTTCTCGGCTGAACCTATTGGGGTTGTGGAAGCCCTGCTTTCTCACCGCTGTTAAGAGAGCAAATACAGGTTCAAGTCTCAACCATGAGAACAAATACCGATATAAAAAAACAAATTTTAAAGACAATGCTCATCTGACTATAACAGCATTTCATCCAGCTCAGAAAATGCAGGATGCAGTCCAAACTTTAAACTCTGCAGGAACCAACATGTTTTTTAAGGACATTTTCACCAGTTCTTAATTCTAAAATGTTGTTGATTTATTAATTTGTAGAGTGTGATCGGAAAAAACAAGAGAACAGCAGCAATCGAGAGCAATTTCTGATGAACATGGCATCCTCTGCCCAATTTATTCAAACCTTTGCAACAAAAATGAAAATCTTCGAAATGTGAAAAACAGAGCGACTTCGCCCTGAGCAGAATATCAAGTCTTATAATTACCTTTTCCTCACACAGCTAGATACCACATCTAATTAACACTTACGTTTCACAGGCTGTGGGGGTTGCGCCTCCGCGGAGGGCTGCGAGCTCTCCGACAGAACCTTCGGCTCGGCGTCGCCGTTGGCCTCCGCGGTCGACCCCTGGCCCGCCTGGCCCGGCGTCTGGCTGGGCAGTTCCTTGCATGGTTTGTGCAATTCTGCATATGGCTTTGTTTCGCTCTGTTCCACCTCCATCTGCTCCTTCTTCACCTGTCCGTTCATATGGCAGCCTCCGCCATTCTGCTCAATCCCTTCCTCAGTTTTCACTCCGTTTGATAGTCCAGTCTCTTTAGTCCCGTTCCGTGGCTTTTTCTGGTCTGTTTGCTGGAACATGTCCTCGTCCTCTTTGCTGCCTGGTGCTTCTCCCGCCTCACTGGCCGTTTTAGTGTGGAGTTGACTGGCCATCTCCTCTTCCCGTTCTTCATCCTCACTGTTGGTGTCCTCCTGGTCGGACGTGCTGCGTCTCACCCTCTTGCACTTGGGGCCTCCGTTCTCCTGAGCCCGTCTGTCCCGGCGGTTGGGGACCTTCCTGACCATGGTCCTCTCAGTAAACCGTGACCTCCCACCGGCACCTTTCTGTTTGTTGGTCGAAGCCCAGAGGACAAGACACAATTAATGAAGGCAAATATTGGTGCAGTAAAAGTGAATTATAGGGCGTCATGATGGTCAATTTACCTCTTTGATAAAAGGCTTAATGTGAATGTCTTTCACTGTCTGGATGACTCCGTCATAAAACTTCACAGTGTAGGATGCTGAGGATAAGAAGGAGAAACTCAAGTTACACCTTGGTCCAAAAGCTGAGCTAACTCTTGGAGGGTAGTTCCACTTCTAGCTGCTGCTGAGCTGCTATGGATCTGATTTTGACTTGTCATTGGTCGACTAGTTACACCAGCTCAGGTTGAAAAAAACATTAAGATTTCACGTTATGGGCCAATTTGAGGAGCACTTACAGAACAATAAAATATAAAGCAGGAGCCAACAGGAACAGAAAATAACTGCATCTAAAGGACCTGTTTCAACCATACTTGCAGTGGTTTGCTTCCTCTCAGGCAAAGATGTGTCACTTCTTCAAAGTGGACCAGCTGTGGTGTTTGTCACGCACACAACAAAACATACACAACACCGCTAAGCCGCTAAGCTGCTAACAACTGCATTGCCTATGGAGTTCGAGCAGAGCTAGAATGTCACTCGTCCCTGTTGAGACTTGAACTGTCCAACCGAAAAGTGATGTCATCAAAATGAGAAAGTGATGTCATCAAAAATGACACCAGCAAAACAAAGTTACCGCGAGTAATGCGGTACTTACTACCTCGGTATTTAAGTATGGATACATTATAGGCAATCCCATATATTACCGTAAGTATGTGGCAGTGGAGCTACACTTTCAGATTCCAAAGAAAACTAATTGTCCAAACTGTCGCTGGCTCTTGACAAGAATGTTTTGTAGAAAAAGAAATTGTGTGACTGTGGTGCAAACACAACATCAATGTTATTCAATTTCTGATGGGACAGTTTTGATTGAGAATTGTAATCATAGTTCATATTGAAAATATTGAAAACTGGACTCTTGATACCCACCATCTTTATTGACTGAAATGACTTTTGCGGGGTAGAAACGACAGTCCGACCAACTGGCCAGCACCTTGTCATTCACCTGAAACCCCTGCAGGAAAACACAGATATACAGGTTTTAACAATCTCCTTCCTGCAACACGGCCATGATGTCAACATGTCTCTTGGGTCTCACAGGGGTATCGTCTTGCAGGCCCTGCCTCCTGAGCTGAATCCTCTCCACTGGTCTCAGGTATGGACTTGTCCAATCAAACCACTCATCGTAACGATGGCTCCACTGGCGATAATGAATTAGAACTTTCTCATCTTCATAGTCAATTTTTTCTATGTTAGCAGCATACCTGCGGGGATGGGGACAACAGAGGGATGAAATAAACATCAGCGTACATGGCAGCAACACATTCAATTCCGGCAGTTGATTCTTAAATGACCTCCTTTGCGAGGAGGAAAAACAGCAGTGTGAGATTGAAGACGCAGCCCTGAGGTTCCAGCCCTGTTGTTAGGTACTGTGAGAGCGCTCGTATCATCTTACAGCTTCGGCTGGTGTTCACACGTATGCGTTTCATATAAAATATGATCCGGTTTTGCGGCTACAATGTTGCTATTATAACAACATTCAGATTACCTTGACTGACGAGAACACCAAGGTGACTGACTGGCAGTGAAAGTGTCTGGCATATTACCTGCATTTTTTCCCAGCCTGTTAGAAACTGTGATTTTACAGCAATTCACATCAACTACTAATTTATGTTTATAGCGGTCCAAAAACTTGATTATTTATTGAACTTCTCATTGACTCATTTGGTGTGTATAAAACAAGAGTGACAAAAGGAGGATGACACAATAAACAAGCCAGAAGCAAGCACAGACAGTAATTCAAGTAATTCTACAAACATCTGACCTACTGTGACTAGGTCCTAGACAGACAAGACATTAACAAAATGCCATGATAACGAAAAAAAATCTTTGAGAATCTGAATCCAAGACTGGTAGCAGCACATATATCAATAAATACTTGGTGGTAGGGAAGCTTAGGAGCAGTCTCAACCACTGTGTCTCCTTTGAATTGTAAATCTATGCTCAACTAGAGAAGAGTTTAGCCAGGCCCACCCAGGAAATAATGAGAATGTTAATGTGAGCAAAGGAGGAAATCGAAGGCTTTCCAGAGATGGTGAGGAATGAATGGGGCCATGACTCACCAGTTTTTGAGGCTGTCTCTGGCCTCGAGCTGAGCTCCCACCTCAAATGTAATCCCTCTTCTGTTAGGGGGCGTCTTACTCATACTGCCCACATCAAGGCTGTCTTCCTGTTCGTACATGGACATGAGCACAAACACAAAACATTCAAAACTGTTAACCAAAAACAGGTAACTTAAAATTCCATGAAATGGTAATGAGCAGTGTGTGATGTGGCCAATGTTCATATCTCCCACCTCACTCCCTCACTGTCTAACACCTTTCATACTTACAGGTTCAAGACAAACACAAAGCCCAACTAGATGTCATCAAACACAACTGACATTACCCAATAGAATAACTGTAGAGCTTAAGATATAATGTTTCACTAAGTAACTCTATGGTATGACCTCTTCTTTTGTTTCAAATGTTGTGCCATGCAAGCAACAGAGTTGGATAGAATACTGAGATACACTTATAATAATGCCACCGTTTACCATTGTTCATCTTAGGACTTATGGTGGGATTTCATACCTGAATGGATTGTTGTACTTATTAAAGGACACACTAAATATATCTAGAGAGTAAGCTCTCCAAAGTGCAACATGTTGCAATACACTGTTAAATACAAACCTACCCAGCAAACAAGTAAATATCAACTAGTCACTGCTCTCCCCCTGGTGACCAAACGTTGTACTGACAACAAATGTTCTCTCATCATCAACCTTTGGTGGCAGCAACCACAAAAACTACTGAAAATATTGGATACCGTCACACAATTACCTCCTCTATCACATGTAGGAGCACATTGTTAGAGTTACAAAGCTAGAGGGACATTGCCTCTTTATATTTGCCGTCATTTGAAAGGGCAGTGGACTGCTCAGCTAGATGCCCAAGGAGGATGCAGGGGATGCTAAGAGGAACAGATTGGGAGCAAGGAATCGAACTCACTCCATCTGGTCTCAAGATGATGCAACCATTTCGATCAGGACGGTCCTAACCTCCAGATCCATGCCACTCCCTTATTGTGAGAGATGCATCAATACGTACAGGTATTGCAGCTTAGCAGGGTGCAGTACTCAGTGACAAGCTAAAGTAGGTTAGCCAGCGGTTACACGGCTATGGACCACGTTGACTGTACTAAAAAAAAATGTGTCCAACGGCACATTGCAGTTTTGCAGGAGTTCTTTGTCACTGCACTTAGAAAAAAAAGGTCCCAGGCCACTGTTCATGAGAGGCTACGAATGTGACACACCATGCCAAAACGAGGTAAAGAAAGGTTGCTTAGGTCCCTGGGCAAAAGTGATGGATAAGAATAACAATAACAGGCAGCATCTGGAAGAAAGGCGGTCTATGTAGAATGGAGCCTATGTGGGAGACTGTTGCAATTCATTTTCTACGCCACTACGACCCGTTTCAAATCAATGCATCGATAAATCATCCACAATTATAGCATAGATCTGACAAACCTGAGCAACAATAGCTTGGATATGTGAACAGAAGCAGCTTTTGTCCAACATAGGTGTACATCGTTACCCAAACGTCACAGCAGTCGAACCCAATTGCGTCTTTTCCACCCTCACACACACACAAACACCGGCGACTCCACACACATGCAAACCGACTCGATTACCACAGAAAGAGCAATCGCACATTTGAAATGAGAAACACGGTTGAAACGTTGTCTTATAATTACACGAATCTTTCCATCGTGCGTGTCGGGCTGGTTCCGTCTCCTCCCTGTGACGGCGCCTCTTTTTTTCTACCGCGGGAGAATTCTGACGCAGGCTCGAACCGGCGACCGCTGGGCACGAAAAGCGTTTACATCCGAGCGACCGTCACACCGACAACAAATTTATTCGTCCATCGTGGCTCGTGTCCATCAACAGGGGGACAAAGTCGCTCTGTCACTGCTGCTCGGCGCAGCTAGAAACCGGAAATCTTCACACGACGCGGCCCACGTGTTTCTAGTCAGGCGATGTCGCGCTGAGACACAATAGGGGGGAATGACAAAGACATTTTCATACAACACACGCCTCGCGGGTATAAATTTAAATAGGCGATGTAAAAATGTGTGGAAAATATTGTTTCGGTGAAATACGGGGTCGAAATTATTAAAAAATGTGGGTTCATATAAAAAAGCGAATCACATACGGTGGCCCGGCAGGCGCGTGGAGTGGAACATTACCCGCCGAAAACGTGATAAGGACACTGGGGAAGTAGGGGAAGCCCGATTATGTGTTCGTTTTTGACAGGGCGAAGCGGCGCATCTTAGGCAAATAACTAATTTCTCTAAACGCCTGTGAATATTCTGTTTTACACAGCTACTACTTTTATGACGACAACACATATCAGGCATTTTTATTTTTGCCAAGGTATCCTTTGTCAACTGGCACTGTACTGCTCGACTATTTATTGTCCAGTGTTTTATAAGCGATAGGCGTGGCCTAACCGAAACGTCAGTGTGTTCGTGTAATCTCATTGGATGACATCGGCAAAATGGGCGGCCTACTCCAATCTGATTGGCCGCAGACACGTCAGTCAGGGCAGTGCGGGCCTCGATACTGGGCCTACTTTTTCAGACTTTCCGTGCCGAGCGCGCGGCGTGGAAATGCGGGATATTAAACTTCCACAACCAGGGAGCCACGGAGCCCCTGCACATCTCACCGCTCTCAGCGCCCACAGTGTTCAGTAAACACGCATAATCACTCAGGATATGACCCGAAATGCACTAACAAAACCCCGAGTAACCTACTTCGTCACGTTTGTTTTGAACTCAAAAAGCCGACATGCGGCATCATGCCGCGAACGTTGTTGCATCCCTGACAAGTAGACGATGCTTCCCTGAATGAGGAGAGCCGGAACGGGACAGGAGGGACGGTTTCGCCTTCCTACCTTGTTCTCCTGTCACTCTGTATCGGGTTGGGTGGATAAAAGTGCCGTAAGTCCCGTTAGTGAGGCAGTCGCCGCCGCCACCGTCTGTCTGGTCCAGCAGATCACGCAGTTGAATTTCTCCTCGTTGCTTCACCACCGGCGCGGGCTGAGGGGGGCGTTAGTGCGCATGCGTCCCCGACGGCCTTCCCTCATTTCCGAGAGCTTTAACCGCTTTAATAATGCAAAAGAGTGCAGATTATTTTTCAAGATGAAATTCGTTTTTAGTATATTCCACGGGAAACAGGTTTGCCTTAGCGCAGGAAGGTAGACAAGGTCCTTCTTTTCCACTCCCCGAATTCTCCACATGACTTTGCAGGAGGTAAACATCTCCCAGTGTTGTTTACTCGATAAGGATGGGTTGTTTTTCAATGTCTGACTTGATAGTTTCTGACTCTTAACGCATCAGTGATTTGATGAATGTGAGTTTGTTTCGAATATTGGAATAACAGATGTGTTAGTGGTGCAATCGGCTACAGTTGGATTTTTCTCCCACTTATTTATCTGACCTACATAAATCTGTGCACCAGCACATATTTTCCCCCCAATTTCATCTCAGCATATCCAGAGAAAAATAAGATCTGACTTTAATTGTATTTCCATGTCCACATTCCAAGTGTACGCATGCATCCTTTGTGCTGCATACTAACACTTCAGAGAATTTCATTTGAAATAAATGCAAAAATGCAAAAATTAAAATTTGTCATAAGAAAATGACAAAAAACATACACAGTGTGCTACTCTTCTTTTTCTTGTTTGTATACTTCACACTTTAGTGAGATTGAGTTATCTACAAAATAAAAACAGCTTAAAAACTCGTGGTGATGTGTGATTCAGTGTCCCTGTGTCGCGTTTGACGTCCGCAGGTTTGTCTGTAGGATTTATGAAGCTTCTTCCCAGGTGAGATGCTGCTGAGAACTTGTAAAGACGAGATTCCTCAACATGTGCGACACTCAGAAATGTCCTCCCGCACCCCCTCCACCCCCCACGCCCCCAGTCCTCCTGGAGCGTCTCGCTTGTATATGTACCTCTGCGACTGAACAAACTAGTCAAAAACAAAACAAAATCTGCATGATATCAGCGAGAGCTGCGTTGTTCTTCATCAGGTCATGCATGGATAGCATCCTTCCAGGCTTTGTGCTGACCAGCAGCTTCACCATGATCATGTTCGTCTCTGTAGAGCACCTGTCTTGCAATGAAGGTTGAGGAGATGACCTCCAAACTGCTCCTGAGCCCGTCTCAGCTCAGTCGAGATGTTTTGGCATCGCTTTGTTTTGGGCTGTGATTGTCACCCTGTCAAATCAGCAAATCTCACCAATTAGATGGACTCTTGTCTCACACACCACTGCCTCAGCATCCTCCTCCTCCTCCTGCTGATGGTCTCCATCCCTGACCAAGTGCAGCGTGATGGATCCTGAGGAACCATCGTCGTCCCCGCATCTGAGGATTCTCCTCTGAGTGATGCTGATTGGGCAGAAATGCGGGGTCAGAAAGGTCACAGGCGGGAGTCCACAGTGGCTGCAGACCTGGAGAGGGGGGTGGACGCTCTCATCCAGGGACAAGTCAAAGTAGTCCACACTCAAGTCCACCGTGCAGGTCTCGTGTCTCTGCCTGGTCTGAGGCTCATCCTCAGTGTTGGCATCCTGCTCGACGTCCTCCAGCCGAGACTGGGTGCAGTCTGAGAAGGGCTCGGGGCTCCCGGGCTGGGTTCTCTCTGCGTTACCTTTCTTCTCAGCGCGTCTGACCATCCTTCTCTTGGTGATCTTCATCACTCTGAACTTAGGCAGCACAGGGGGCAGCGGCCCAGACATCAGCGGCTGGATCCCACATCTCCTCCGCTTACGCAGCAGTGGACAAATGTGAATGTCTTTCACCAAAAAGTTGACATCGTCCACGCAGGGGTCCATGAAACAGGTCCTGTCTATGTCCATTGTCTCCTCAGCCCGGTTGTAGTCGCCATTTGTCCAGTCGCCGGTGAGCAGCCAGTAAAGCGGCTCCTCTTCGCCCTCGTTGAACCTCTTGAGGAACATCTTCGCACTTCTCGGACCAACGCTGGTCCGAACGGTCGGTCGTGGCCGCAGATAATAAACAATCTCGCCTTTGGCGTCACCGGCCGAAGAGTCGATGGAGGCCGGCGAACACGCCACCGCGGAGATGTGGCGTCAAGACCCCCAGAAACAATAACAACCATCGTGTGGGAGCGGCTCACAATCAGAGATGCCTCAATCGCATCAGTACCAGCTGAGACTGGGGTGCTGAGACGCTGTTGGAACATCTCGATTCGCCTCTCGGTCCCGTCAATTCAAAAACATTTTCTTAGTATCTTAGACTCTGACAGAGGCTTTGCGTACTAACGGTGAGATTGAGATAAGTTTTCGCCCAGTATTTATGCATCCAAGCAGCTGTCTGAGCACAGAAAACTTAAAAACACGCCCTCGCGGGAATTTAATGGGTTGTGGCGACGTTGGCTCGAATCATTCATTATTCTAAATAGTTACGTATTTTATCAATCAAAGCATTTTCTTCACTTGGCGATCGTTAATTATCATATTTTGACCCATTTCATACTGCCATCTTTTACACCATGTCAATGTCAAAACAGCCGCTGAGCCTGCATGTTGAACCGTTGCTTTACAGCGCCCTCTAGTGGTTAATTAGGGACTCGCGCCGACACGTTCCAGCTGGTTGAGGGTTGGAATTTACCTCCACATCACGAATGCCTCCTCAAGTCATCAATTACAGGCTCTTTTTAAAAGCAAATAAACACAACAGATATGATTTACTCTGAGCAACCACTTGCCAGGCTGTGATGTCACAATGCATTTGGAAACCATTAAAGGCTGAAATAAATAAATCAGCCTCATTTACAGACAGTCTCACTTCAATTCCTGCCATATTAATCAACATTTCATTAGCCCTTTTATGTTTACGAGAGGGGACGGAGCAAACAAACACTCTTCATCATGAGCCCCCCCCACTGGGTTCAGCTGCAACACACACCAAGGGATTAAGTCTCACAAGGCACATTATAGTAAACATAAACAGTGCACATATGAGAACATCATAGTTTTTGCAGTGAGATTCTAAGCAAGTAATTTGTGTGTGTGTCCCTCTTCTGACCAGTTACTTCAACTCTGAGCCCCAAACACCCTCCTAGCTCACTTTCTCCTGCCCTTCGGTCCAGCATGCAGACCATCAACCAGGCCATCACATTCTGGGCCGCTCCTCTTTCTGCCCTCAGTGTGTAACACCACCTCAACCGGGGTCGTGTCCCTTTTTATCTGTCCTGTCCCCAGAGGCCGTCACTCTATCACACCCCCCCTCCCCGCAACCCATCTGCCCTCCAGCTCTGACGCCATTCACGGCACTTTGACGCCATTAGCGGCCGCACACAGGTAATGGGCCTCTGGTGTGTGACGGTGACCTCAGCCCTTCTTTCGTAATCAGCCGGCCTACCCACCACTTACGCATTGAAGGGATAAAACAAAGAATAGAATGCCTTATATTGTAGCCACATGTGGTCAGGGGAGGCAGGAGAGGCTGTGTCTCACCTGTCATCATGGAAAATAAAAAAAAAAAAAGAATTTTTTTTTAACTGGTTATACTGTATTTACCCGGTGATTCGCACCATAGTCATTTTAGAATATTTATAAATAATAGCATTAAAAATAAAATGTGAATTGTGGCAATGAAACATAAATTGTGGCAAAATAAATGGAGAGTATGGGACTCATATGTTTGTAAGTCTGATTGCGATGAGTCAGTGCCCCAACAGGCATGAACCTCACTGCATGTCACTGTTATATTCATATATTTTGGACTCTAGCAAGTTTTGAACGCACCACAAACTACAATTTTCCCACTCTGGTCATGCTATCCAGTTTGTTTTCCGCTAATTAGTGTGTGTTTGCATGTACACGCATGTTTGGACCTTAGTTTGACGTCACATGTAGGACTTCTCTGATTCCACACGCATGTTTCTTCCTTGAAGGTGCTTAGACATGATTGTAGCATGGAAAAGGAGTGATGTTAGCACCAGGAGAGGCCTCTCAGCATGTCCCAACCAGGCGCCCCGGAAGCTCAGGGATTCCACAGACTTCACACTCATTCGATCCCACAGCCGATGAAATACTGTGAGCGATGCAATATAAAGGCTGGGTGGGTGTGTGTCTTTGCTATTTGGCACTTGTGAGCTGCCCCGCCACTCATCAGCTCTCTTCACATTTCACATTTCACTGTAACAGCACATTTTGAAAGTTCTCAAATGAGCTGCGCGCGCGCACACACACACACACACACATCTACGCACCCTGTGAGGTAGCAGTATCAACCCTGTTCCCTTCCAAAAATAAGCCACCGCTGTGTGCTATCACTGAGGTGCAATATTAAGTTTTAAAGAATGTGGTTTGCCTCGGGCCAGCCTGAGCCTTTCAGAATAAAACTCACCTGCCGCCATTGCTGCATCCATCAAGCATCACTATTCTAGAAACACACACGGACACACTGTGCAGTTAGTTTACCACTCATACATTCTACATGTTATGCTCCTCTTATCCTTGATATATCCTGTCTCATATCTAACTGTGTGTGTGTATATATAAATATACCTGTATAAATCTAACCAAGCTTACTTAACCTGGTGTGGTGCTTTAACACAAGTGTGCAAAGTTCCATGTGTGGGTACCTGAGAAGAAACCACACTGAAAATGTGAAGTGAAAACACACTTTTACTCTGTCAGGGTGAATAACACACACACAGCTCGTTGACAATTTACCATTTACAAGTAACTGGGTCTTACTTTAGCTTATCTTGTTGTTTTTTCTATTTATTTAGTGTTTAACACAGTGCAATCAGATCTCCTCCTCTCCCTGCTGGTCAAATTTGGAATTTCGCCTGATAGATGATTAGTGGAGAAATAAAGGCACGTCTTGTCTTGTCTTAACTTAATCTTATCTTATCTCTCCTCTCATCCCGGGTCATTGTGTCTCCGCACCATAAGTTTCCCTTAACGAGCTGAGCTCCTCCATCAGTGTCTTGTTTTGGTTCTCCAGAGCTGCGACGCGGTTCTCCAGGCGCTTCACGTACTCCTTCTTCATCTGTCGACACTTGCGGGCCGCGTACCTGAAGAGGGGGGGGACACACAAATGATGGACAGGTTGAGAAGAGGATGGGGTTCAGAAGATGGAGAGACGCACCGGCGGGGTTGTAGTGGAGGAACTTGTTGATGATGTTCTCCTCCAATGAGGAGCAGCTGGTCGGACCCATCAGACGCTCACTTGTTCCTTTCCAGCATGAGTTTCCTCTTCTGCGCCGGGTGGTCGGAGCCGCTCTGGGACAGGCCGGCGTGGCCGATGGCCTCGGTGGGGGACTCGGTGTGGTATGGGGAAGCCGCGGGCGGCTCGGGCTGGCTGTCCTCGGCGCTCACGCTGTTGTCCCCCTGTCCCATCTTCCTTCTCTTGGCGTCCAGCGCCTCGTCGTCCTGGTTGTACTCCACATTGTCCGTCCACTCGCTCGTCAGCTGCCAGTACAGAGACTCGTCCTCGCCCTCGCTTGTCCTCCTGCGGAGCATCTTTTGGTGTGAGCGGATGTCGGGGGGAGCGTGATGCTCTCAACAATGCTGTTTGACGTCACTAGGCGAGCCGTTTGACGTCACTAACGGAGGCATCGGGGGTTGCCATGGCGACGCCCGTAAACAGGAGCCGCGTGTTTGGGAATCTGGCGCCCGGAGTGTCCGCGGCGCATCCAGCAGCGCAGCAAAACCAAAGAATGAAATAACACTTCGTTTACGGACCTTTTTAATCCGAACCTCGTGACAATGAATAATTCGTGTTTTGCGTGTTGCTCGCTGACGAGACCGCCAGAAGAGAATCGGGGAAAGACGCATTGTTGCCGTAAATATCAATTTTTGGGATGTTTGCCAGCAATTTCAGCCTCAATCCCCAGGTTTGATGATGTAAATCTATGTTGAAAACCTCGCAGCCTTCGGTGTTTGATTGAGGTTGTTGTGTAAAGTGCGTCAAAGTGTCGCAGGGAATCTCTTCGCCTTGATATAATCCGAAATAAAGCAAGTTTTTAAGTGTATGTACTGTGGCTTTGTCGGCCGTGATTTGTGTTTGCAGAGCCCTCGAGAGTAGTTACATCGTAAAAGATGCCCTGATGCCCCGCGGGGTAAGACCTGGGCTACGAGTATTCGCTGCAGTTACCCCCTTTGCTCAGTAGGGGGCAGCATTCACACGAGCTTCCGCTTTCTTGGAGCCCCTCCACGGGCCCAACAACGATGTCTGAGAGGGTAGAAGGATTTCTACACCCAACCGAATCAGTCCTGTCGACGGTGTCTGCTGAAAATCCCTGTCTTTGTTGCTGTTTTTACATTTTTATCACTAAAAAAACACTCAAGAAAATCTATAAGCATGCTAAGCAGACTACTGGACTCTGGTACCTACATCTCCAGATGAAACCATCTGCAAAGTTCAGTTGCAAATCCTACAGAAAAAAAGTGAAGTGCACGTGTGCAAGAGTACAGAGGCCAAATAATTCCACTATAAATCTAAATTATTGTTGTGGTTATTTTTATTTTTATTTATTTTATTTTATTTTATTTTATTTTATTTTATTTTATTTTATTTTATTTTATTTTATTTTATTTTGTTGGTTACTTCCCTGTTTTGCATTGTTGTTGGACAACCACAAAATATAAACAAATGGGTCAACTCGGGTTAAATCTGCTGAATGTTCTTCTGTCAAATATCCCTTTGCGGAACCGGGACCGATCTATGGGACCTGGTCCAACACCTTGTGGTGGTCCTGGAACAGTCTGAGTGGGTCCGGCGGGCCATCCTGCCAGCAGAGGCGTGTACAGCCAAGAAGGCGGCGGTACAAGAGGGCAGGTCAGCCGGTCAGAGCGCTCGCCGCTTTGTTTACGTCACGCCCATTGAGGGCCACTGAATGGCCGCACGGCTTTCTGGGGGGGCGGCAGGGGACCGGGAGCTGGTGCGCTGGGAGCTGGACCGGCTGGTGGGAGGTTAGAGAAGGAGCAAAATGTTCCGATTCTGGTGTACCGCGGGTTGAAAAGGCATTCCGTCTAACTCGCTCACCCCCACACACGCCGTGTCAGTGATTCCATCTGTTCATTCATTCCCCCTTATCCAGATAAGTCCTGATTGGGGACGCCAAGGGACTGACGAGACAGTTCTGCACCCATGGACATGCCTCCCCCATGCCTCATGTCCCTGGTTCTCATAGGCACCAACGTCATAATTGTTGCCGTCCTATACTGTTTCCTTGTCTTGTGGGTTATGTAACACTCTCCTCCGACTCTTACACACACACTCACACACACTCCCTCACCATCTCGTCGCCCTTTCAGTCCAGGGCCTCGCAGGTCCGCCGCGCACTTCCACGGCTATAATTTGGTTTCCCAGTGGCTTTGTTCGCCCGGTTCTTGGAGAAACACAAAGCAGGTCTGAGGATGCCAGTTAAGCCCAAACCGATCCATTCTGTGGGCTGAATGGGAGCCGCGGGGGGAAGTCGGTGCCGACAGCCGGCCGGACGTACGCGGGGGATGTTTTCGCCTCAGATAATCAAAACTTCATTCAGACCAGATCAAAACACCTTCACCGCCTGTTCCAGTTGTTCTGACTGGACGGGAACACTTGTGTAACCTGAACTGTGAACGGAATTGATTTCTAACCCGGTGTCCACCCTCCGCCGTCCTCACCAACACCTTGTCCCTTCTTCCCCAGCTTTTCTTCTTAGTTTTGAGTTATACTGGGTGGCCTCGTGAATCGGAGAGCCAGACCGGGAGAAAGGAGACGATTGGTTTTAGAGTCACAATGGCTACAATGTTTGATAATGAATTTGTTTATTTCTCAGGACTGATGATACTGAGCCACGCACAGCAACTCATTGATTGCCTCAAACTACGAAAATATTTCACTCTTGAAATTAAAAGTCCCAAAAGTGTTTATTTCAATTGACATTTTCATTTTAGAAATAAGAGTATATAATATTTATCACACTTATTATGTGGATGCACAACCTACCAATACCTACACTCTTCCACAAGTGAGGTCATTGTGACCCCAATCAAATTTCTCAAAGTATTGAGAATTTCCTCAAAATGAATAAAAACATAAATAAAGAAAAGTTTTGCCTCATGTCACAAACGTGTTTAATGAGGAATACCTGGAATATGAATATGTTAAAATTTTTCTTAATAAAGATTCTGAAGAATAACAACCACTGGGGTCATTTCTGGGGACATTTCTGACCCCAGTGGTCAAATTAGGTTTTTCCTCTGTCTTTTGTTTTGTTAGCCATCAGGTAAGAAAGCACTTAAGCTAATTGAAAGCTGGCGTCCTTTTCCTGCCGGGTGAAAGGCGGACATATTGCTTGAGGGTCGCGGTGCAGTCCGTTGCTCCAACGCGACATTGATCTTGCGTGTTCTGTCCCTCGCTTAGCTTTGTCCCAAGCTGCTTTGTCCCAACCCGCGCTTAGCCTCGTCCCGTGCTTAGTTCCGTCCACGATGGAGGGTACGAGTGCTCCCGTCACTGGGGTTGGACGAGGCCTCTAAGCCTGAGGATCAGGACTTGGGTCCCCGGGTGCCACGTTATTGCTGCCATGTGCTCTTTGTTCCGAGAACAGGTCAGATAACGAGGAAAATGCCCCCCCGAGGTGCCGGCTATAACGAGCACCATTCCTTTGCTCTCTTTGCTGCTGGGATAATGAATCATTTGCTGTTGTTTGGCGCGTCCTCAACTCTAACCCTGTCTGAACCGTCTTCAATGATGAAAGGGGGAAACAACAGAATCGCACACACGCCACTGACATGTGTGCGATTGCACCGAGTTCTCTCGCGCAAACCGGGAGCGCGTGTCAGCGCGGGAATGATCCATGCCAGCGCAATTCCCTCCCCGAGTTGTGACATAATCCGGCAGCCCCTCCGACATCATGAACGCTCTCAACGGGACAATGGGAGGCTGTTGAGCGGGACGCCGTGTGACCTTGCTTTTGTCTTTGCGGACAACGGCGGCGCGTTGTCCTCTCAGACTGAGCGAGTAGAAAGTAAGGAACCCACTCGCTGTTCCTTGGCCCAGCTCCAGGGACAGTGGGAGGCTTGTTCTGTGTGCGACCCGTGTAAATGTTGTTGGCATTCTGTTGTCCTTCCACCGCGCTGCCCTGACCCGACGGCAAAGGCCCGGGCACAGGCCCACGCCGCTCAATCAAATCTGAGAAACACTCATCCGATAGTCGTCGTCTATGGTGTCCGAGAAGCGTCCGAAGGAGCGGAACTAAACTCGTAAATAATAATGATGAATCTGTCGCACTGTTTGTTTACGTATTGCCAAAAGTTGCAGTTGTTTGGGATTTTTAGCTCAATTTCCAATCTTGGCGTGGTCCTTTGCAGGCTAAGTTAGTCTTGGCGGGCGCACAGAGGAGAGGCCGGTGTCAGAGAGAGAGAATTTACAGCACATTCATCTCCTGGATGAGTGTGTGTGTGTGTGTGTGTGAGAGAGAGGGAGAGAGAGAGAGAGAGAGAGGGTGTGCTGTGGGCATCTGACACTGACATCATTCTTTGGAGATTGGCGTTACCAGGTGTGTGTGCTGTGTCTGGCTGGAAACCCACACCCATCAGATTCATTACTCCACTATTTTCATGTCTCTCACCGCGGCACACACACACTCACACACACTCGGCTGAGACCCTCGCAGTTACCTAACGCACCGCGGCCAACACGCGCCAACAGATGAGGAATATTTTCCAGTGACTGGGTATTACGTTCTCAAGCCTGCATGTTCCCCCCTTCCTCCCTACATGTCACCAGCCTGTGTGTGTGTGTCAGTGTGTGTGTGTGTGTGTGCATGCTTGTTCCCACCAATGGTGCACCTGCGCTTTTCTCAGTCCTTGTCAACAATGAACAGAATAAATGAGCGTTTTTGATAAACAGAGACACACAGTAGAGACAGTGACAAAAATAAGTAAATATCAGTGTCTGTCACTTTCTCTCTCTCTCTCTCTCTCTTTCACCCTCTTTCTACCATCTCTCTCTCCTCTCTCTCCTCTCTCTCTCTTTGTGTTGCTCTCTCTCTCCCTCCAACTCTCGCTCTCTCACTTTCTACCCCTCTGTCTCCTTCTCTACCTGACTCGCCCTCTCTCTTTCTCTCCCTTTCTCACCCAGTCTCTCTGTCTCTCCCCTCTCTCTCTCTCTCTCTCCCCCATTCTCTCTGTCTCTCCCTTTCTCTACATCTCTCTCGCTCTCTGCCTCTCTCTCCCTTTCTCTCCCTGTCTCTCTCTCTCCCTCTCTCTTTCTAACCCTTGCTCTCCCTTTCTCCCTTACTCACTCTCTCTCTCTCTCTCTCTCTCTCTCTCCCCCTCTCATTCTCTCCCTCTCTGTCTCTCTGTTTGACTCTCTCACCAAACAGTTCATGGAACAATTATGCAATTCCCCCTCTTGTTGAATATTATCTGATGGGCCGACCAAACGTTCTCTGTTCCGGGATGAATTTGCCATTGAGGGCATCG